>CM040188.1:29322124-29484624 GCA_022606455.1 Callitettix versicolor
TTATCTTAACTTTACATTCTGTAGGAAGTTAGTTGAATAATTTGGGCTCCATATAAACAAAACGTTTTGGAAAATTTCTTTGTAGATGTTCCGCTGTTTATGTCGTTAGCTGGTTGTTTTTACATATATTATCAAAAACAATTTTAACATTACCAGTTCAAGCTTTTATCTAAACAAGTTGTTATATTTAGTTTCTTTAAATAATAATAACTGTTTTCCAGAATTATATTTCCAACAAAATTGCTTTTGTCGGGAAATTATTGTATTTCAGAATTATTCTAAACTCCCAATGCTGTAAAAAAAAAAAAAATAAATACAGTGTCAAGGAAAGAGTGTTGGTTAATCGACATTAAGACTTCTACAATTAACCAAACGCCCTTAAAGATTGTTATTTAATAATTCTTTGGCTAGATGTGCATTGTGAGGCAAAACATATTTTTCAAAAATATTTTGACCCATTCCTGGAAACATAAAATGGAGCAGTATTTGCGGATTTAAAACTTCATACCTACTTCCAGCCATGGTGCTGCCTGAAATTTTATAACATAACATACCATTAGCAGTTACAGACGCCCAAACAGTAATTCGTTTTGATTTAATTGTTTATCTAGTTTTAAAATTTGAAAATTAAAAGTCATTAAAGTTTTAGGGCCTAGATTCCTTTTTGTCGCCATTTTATTTCTATAAACGTTAATGTGTTGAAATTTTTACTCAACATTTCTTATAAATTTATTCATTAAATCGTTACAAAATGATGTGTTGAGAAACTATAGAAAAACAAAGCGTACAAAGCGTTGTCCTCTTCGTGAGGACAACCCGTACACTTAGAGGTATTTGTATTATTAGCGGCTATTACTATACTGAATATTGTCTTTTATTTATTGGCGGGAAACACGATGTGCAGGTAATTGACCTTTTTTAGAGACGCATTATTCTCGTGATTTCCTTTGTCTTTCTTTACACTAGTGATCTTCAGTGGTTAAAAAGGAAGTAAACAGGTCCTTTTAAAAGAGCAAATACAAACATTAACTATTAAAAACATTTTTTTAAATCTTACATTAAAAGAAAAAAAGCATGTTCATCTCGTTAGATATAATGCGGTACGCACATGCTTGCTGTTAAAACGTAACGAATAAAAAACATTCAAAACATTTCATAAATATGCGATCATTTCTGTATTTTGTAATAACAATATATAATTGCATCCCAGCCTAAACATTTTAAATTAAAATTTATACATATTTTCACTTCTAATTACATGAGAAAATCAAATTTTTTAAAAAAGTTAAGAATTTAGGTTTTAAATTAAAGATTTAAAACATTTTAGAACAGCAAATCGGATTTATAAAATATGTTTTCTTAATATCTATAGGTTAAAATAGGTCATACAAATAAACATAATTAATTAACAGAACGTATAAACTTAATAGTCAAAATTAATTACTGTAAACACTTTGAATATTTTTAAAATATTTTCAGTAAGGTTTTAATTTCTTATACATAACACGAATAAATAGTAATTATATAATAATAATAATTAACAATTAATTTGTTTTGTACTTACACATGTACTTTTCTTTCTAGCTATATATACAATGATGTTTACATATTATTTCCAGTTTGGTGGTTTATCATACAGTATAAACAATTCGTTATCAATCTCTAATATCATTTAAGACAATCTCTGTAACAATAAAAGCGATTCAGTAGTTAAGATCCGCTGTAGCTGCATCAACTTTCATGAAGAGGAAGAAGAAGTAGAAGAAGAAGACGATGGAGAAGAAGGAAAAGGAGGAGAAGGTGGAGAAAAGGAAAAGAAGAAGAAGAAAAATGAAAAGAAGAAGAAGAAGGAGGAGGAGGAGAAGGAGAAGGAAAATAAGAATAGGAAGGAGGAAAAGGAGAAGAAGATGGAGAAGAAGAAGGAGTAGGAGGAGGAGGGGAAGAAGAAGAAGGAGGAGGAGGAGAAAGAAAAGGAGACGAAGATGGAGAGAAAGAAGGAGGAAGAGAAGAAAGAGGAGGAGAAGGAGACGAAGGATAAGGTGGAAAACGAGCAAAAGGAGAAGAAGATGGATAAAAATGAAAAAGAGGAGAAGAAGAAAAAGAAGAAAAATTGGAGGAAGGAAGAGAAGAAGAAGAAAGAAATGATATGGAGATTTAAAATATAAAAGGTATCAATCCTTTGTTCCTCTACTTCTACTTAAAACATTTTTGAAAGGGTTGCTTTGTTTTTGGTTTTACTCTTGGCGTACTATGATGGTTATGAAAATATTCCAATAGCTTCTTTCGTTCTATAGCTGTACATTCTTAAAAACCTTTACTGTTACATGAGTATATTCTTCCTAGTCTACTTAGATCTCTCTCTCTCTCTCTCTCTCTCTCTCTCTCTCTCTCTCTATATATATATATATATATATATATATATATATATATATATATATATATATATATATATATATATATATATATATATATATATATATATATATATATATGTATGTATATATATATATATATATATATATATATATATATATATAACCACATAATATATTGTATAGATCTGCGTACTTAATAAGCAGATAACTGTGTAGAGTGGAAATACCTGGCGGGGTCAGTAACAGAATGCTACTGCTTCCCTAGATAAAATAAAATTTATTATTTTAAAACGTGTTCCAGATTATAGATATCATAATCGGTGCACATTTTGTTTTCTCGTGTCTAAAAAACTTTCTCGATAACTGCTGCTTAATTAGCTTATTTTTAAACGGAAATTTACTAATAACTTGCAGTATGATAAGACTTGCCGTTCTTTGGTTAGCACTAATTAAAATCATTTTAGCCGTTTATTAGATATTTTATTAAATTTTGTATACTTGTAATGAATGATTTATTTTACCTTAGTTGCAAAATTTTCCTTGGAAAATGGTCTACTGGAGCGGTTCATTTTAGTATTTCCGATAAAATTTTAATTTAAAAGCCCCAAAGTGAAGAGATTAATGCTGAATACGATGGTGAAATCAGAATTTGAAAAATAGATTAAAGTAAAAGGAAAATCGCTTTAATTACGACATATTTAATTTGTATCTATTATAAAGTGAAAAATAATGGCAGTAGAATGCGTTGCATAAATAGTTAATTTATGAATGTTGATTTAATAAAATCCAGGCGCCTATTATGACTAAATCCACTTTGAAGTAAGCTTCTATCATTTGTTGGACGATTTACTTATTGCTGTTTATATTGATGTGTTTAAACGTTTTCGACAATGGACACGATTTCCCCCCATTTTGCAACCCTATAGACTGGAACTATTTTTTCTTAATTCACAGTAACTAGCGAGTAATAATCATACAGACTGCAATCAATGTTCATTGACTTTCGGTGTAAGTACAAACCAACAGAGCGTTGATGTAATGCTTGTACTGGCCTGATCACTGCCTATTGGTTACTTGTTATATCAACATTATTTATGTCAACAGAGGAAGACCATCGCTTCTGTACGGCTGTTTTGTTTCTGTAGTTATTCCAGTTTTAGTTAAATTATTATTTAAAATTTAATGTTCGTACAATATGACCTTGTAATTTTTGCATAAAATATAACTATAATAGCTTTTAATTATTTAAAAAAATATACTGTAATCTGTTTATGTAAATTTAAGAACAGTTTAAGGAATATTAGTGTATTCCTCGAGTCGTGGTTCGCCAAATTGAAATAATAGTTGGAATACTTATTTATAGCTTGGAATAAACATGAATAACATGAATAATGTTGTTGAAAAGTAAAAAGGCTAACTGATTTAGGTTTTGTTTTTGTTTAACGTCCTACTTTATGCAAGTTAGACTAATGAGGACGAGGAATCAGTGTTAACGGTAAGGGAAAGCAACGGGAAGAACTGCGGCTCGAACTAAGAAACTTTAGGTGCGCAGTTGAGTGGCGCAGCAGACAGACCAATGCTTTATCTTCTAATTGATGTGGAATTTGGCGACAGATTAATGAGAAGTCTACTGTCAAGATACCAAAACTGGTTATAAATAGTTGCAATCTAAATTGAGAAATAAGGTTTTGTATAAAAGTAGAAATCACTATTTTGCTGTATTGTTTAGTTATTTTATTTTTAAAGGAAACGTTTTGGATATCCTTAGATAAAATTACATGCATAATTTGAACATCACCTCTAAACGTATTCTGAAGATTAGGAACGGTGCGCATTTCATGATATGCATCATCAGTTTGGATCGTACGATTGGGATCACAATAGCTCATTTTTTAATAGAAATCAGTCTAAAGAAATTACAAGGTATTTGTTTTATAACGCATGTTAAATTACACAAAAAAAATGTTCACAAAAAATAATCTTTTGTTTTCTACTTTTTTATTATTTTGTTAATTATTGTTATTATTGATATAATTGGTTTTTTCTTAGCAACAACAAGTAGTAGAGTTCTTTTTCTTTCTCTATAGTATATATTATTATTGTGACTTATTATTATAATTTGCAATATTCATTACAATGGTAAAAGTACAAACATTACTCATTTTTAAATTGATTGCTGTTATAACACATTTTAATTTTTAATAGACGTTGTTTGTTGATATGGTAATATACTTGAAATATGACAAATGACACTAAGAAAAGATCAAAATTGCAAGACGTAGTGAGAGTTAAGTTTGTCTACGATGCACACAGACGTTCCCCTTATCTTGATTAGAAATGCCTACTGTAATTTTAATTCGTTGACCTTGATTAACTGAATGTGATTTTTCCTATTACACCCATAATTTCAAAGATGTTGAGGATTTGAAGAGCATCATCGAAGAGGAACTTTCGGATCCCACATAATTACTTTACGAGGGCGTACGAGTCATTTATTAGGTGTCGTTGTAGATAGGTTTCATTTTGAATGAGTTTTTTTTTTTTTATTTTCATTGGTTTTAAAAACAAATAAATAGTTTTATTTTAAGGAAAATTGTATATGCATAAAATACAATTGTAGTAATAATTTTGTTTTCCAAACGTACCAAAAGTGATAATTTATTTCAACGGTTTGATTATGTTGTCATCATTTGTTTATAAGAATACATTTTATATACAACATTGTCTTAATAATTTTATTAAAAAGTATGCAAGGTTTTTAAAAAATTGTTTAAAAACCCATGTACTGACATTTGTATACAGTACTTTCGGTAATTTTTAACAAAAAGTAAGTAAAATTTCAAAAGATACGGTTGAGGAAAAAGCAATTAATAGAAAATGAAACACCTCTTCAAACTCTCCGTTGAACACTACATACTGGTAAAGTATGATCTACTGAAGCAGTACTTGATGTAATGACGAAGTCAACAATAAGAGGAAGGCTTGACAAATGCCAACGTTATATAATTCAGACTGACTGTGACTACAGCTGAGTGTTATTGACAATGAATATTAGTCAAACAATCAAGGTCAGTAATGTTTCTCTCCCCCCTCGATAACGTCACATTACTGACCTGTCTGTTTGAACATAGAATAAGAATTCGAAACATAATTGAATTGAATAATTGTACTTATTTACTAGGTTACTGAACTTACAAAATGAAATATTTAGATGGAAAGTTAAACTATGGAAACCAAAATTTTACTGGAAACATTAACATTGATGTGAATATAAAAATTTTATTGTTTCATTATATTGTTATAACATTAAAGTCGTATTACTCACACACACACACACACACACACACACACACACACACACACACACACACACACACACACACACACATATATATATATATATATATATATATATATATATATATATATATATATATATATATATAAAACCAATATAACAGCTTCAAGTTGTTGAAAAAAGATTAAATATTTCTTTATGTTATTTTTTTTACCAAACATTAGTAAATATATTAAAATAAATTTAACACGTTTTTAACCTAAAATAATTTGCGTTGTTCTAAAAACTGAAAATATTACTTTAAAACTCTTAATGGTTAATATTTGTGTGTGTAACGTAAAGTAGGCTAAATTCTAAAGAATAACTTTTGAAATATAGTTTCATTGACGTTTATGAATTAATTAATTCTTTGAAGTGTTAATAAATATTTATGAAAACGTTTTAATTTTCTTCGATGATAATTTAATAACTGGAAATAGAGAAAGCATGTATTGTTAAACAATATATCCTATTGGAATTTATTAAAAATGATCTAGTAGTTGTAAGGTTACCTTACGCGAGAAAGATTCTAAAGATATTCAAATTAAAATGGATAGTGAAATTTCATTTCCATTAGGCCTATTGTAACAGAGGAAACGTGAATACAATGTATAGCAGATAACTATTTAGTACACAATAAAAACTGTGAAAGGCAAGGTCAAATTTTAAGTGTTCTGGTAAACCAGTTTTCAACGTACAGATAATTGTTGTTGATTTATTTTTAAGAAACAATAATGCACGTGCAACTTTGTGTGGCATAAATACTTAGAGAAATAAATGTAAATATAAAGGAAAAAGTTGGTATATTACCCAAAAGATATGAGGTAATAATATTGCTTTAGAAAATTAATAAAATGACAGACTGAACTTTTGAATCAAATACGAAGAATAAAAGGAAATGTGCTGTAATGAAGGAAAAAGACGCAGCTGCAAAAGTGCGGTTTTTGTAAATAGACCTATTCATTTCCAGTTCAAATACTTCTGAGTTAAAAAAAAAAATACACACAAGTATTCAGGACGTACATTTTATTTTACATCATGAGAGGCAGCAAAAATAAAGGTTGGAACAGAAAAGAAATGGTTACTTCTGCAAAAATGCATCTAAGCAGTAAGTTACGTTCATATATTCTGCAATTCAGCTAAAATGCAGTAAGTAGTAATAATTGTTAAAGTTTTTATGGACAACATAATCTATTATTGTAATAGTAATGTTTATCATAAAAACCCACTTGGGAAACAAAGAACATTTAATGATTGTAAGGCGTTCTTGCAGGCTGGAATAAATTTATTTGCAACTAAAATATGCACTGTGCAAGTATAGCCTATTATTTATTAGATAATGAAATATGCGATTATTTATTCACATTATGTTTTGTTTGTTCATGATTTAAAAACAAATTCGTTTTCTGATTGAAACGTAACGATAATATCAAAATAATTTACAAAAAAATGTATTGTAGTATAATTAATGTATTGTAATATAATATCGTAATAATTGTGCTAAAGTACACTTTTTTTAATTTTCCAAAAAATGTATTTCATAAAAAATACTTCCATAAAAAACTTGTTGGTAAAAACGATAAAAATTTGGATTTTCTAAATTACTTCTAACGATTTTCATCAAAATGTTGATCAATGTAGTACGTAAGTAGCCAGAAAAAATCGGCATTAAAAAGTCCAAACTTTTGAATTTTTGTGAAAATTGTTATAAGACAATTCTTAACTAAAATCAGTGTAGCTAATTTGAATTTCTTTAAATGTTTGGTTCGAGAGTAAATAGGAAAAAAAGTTTTGTTTTTCCGTTTTAATTTTGAAACCCTAAATTATTATTATTAAAAGGTAAAACACTGCCATCACATGTGACCAAATGGTTTACGAAATATGACGTCCTGATTTTGAGAAAGTAGGCCGATCAAACAGTTTGTTTTTGCATTGAGTCTGGGCAAATAACGAATTGCAGAGAGAGTTTCTGCAATGTTTTTAATCTTTTGTTTAATTAATTATATTGCAAACGTTTTTGTCGTTGTTGGGTTTTAATGATTCAATCGCATGATGTTAGAAGCACGATCAAGCAACGCTAAACAAAGAGAAGAATGTTAGGGTGTTTTTACTTATATATGCTTGCGTGTGTTTTCAGTGAATTATTGATGATTGTTTAAATTCAAAAAAGAGGCAGACATCCTGCAGAAACCTAAGTACTAAAACACAGATTACAAAAAAGTCTATACAAAAAAGATATGAAATATAGACGGCTGTTTTCTACTTATTCACATTGACAGAGGTTAATCAAGACTAGCAAACACAATGTGGTGTTCGAAGTGTTAGAACAATACAATTGTTGCTACAATACATTGTTGCTGACTTGTCCAGAATGTCAATAGGAGCTAAGCAAACAGCACATGACGCAATCCAACAATGAACAATACTCAACTATTGTCTAAAAACCTAACCTGAATGTTTATAACAAAGCTTAGCAACCATATAGTTGTTTTATCTGTTTGTGTTTAACATTACCAAAGTTTACTTACATGTATTTTCCTAGGCTTACTATAAAATTAATTAAAGAAAAACGTATGTTTTTTTAATAAAATTATTTTCCGGAAGTGCGAATAGCAAGTAACTAACAGCTTTCAACAATTAGATATTTACAAATATTTTTAAACGTGAAAATCGAACTGGAAAATGATTTTTATTTGACAAGCTCAAACAAGCTCGTTACACATGAAAATCCGTTTGAAATATTAATCACGAGAATTGTCAATAACTTTTTATTTTACCTCAAAGTTGTTTAAAATAATTTTGTAAAAGTTGATCAAATTTTATCTGTTGAAAACAATAAAATCAGATTTAAAAAAATCTAAAATCATATTATTAATTTTTTAGACTTTGAATCGTCGGTGTATTGAAATGAATAGAGGCTTTTTTTCTGGAATACGGACAAAAAATAAATTTTTGTGGCATGTAGAAAACAAATCGAGTCAATATAACAGCTAATACATTGTCACTTAATATATCACCTAATTTTGTATTCATTATAATATGTAACGACTTGAAATTCTGCATCCTGGATTCAATTGAATCGTTTTCGCTAGAAATAAACAAACTGACAGATTTCAATAAAATATTGTAGGCAGGCCTATTATTACATTTGAAAAAAGAAAATTTTTAGTTGAATTTAGCTGCAAATTGTTTTTATAATAAATGAAAGTTTTTTATACCTTGAAAGCGTGTTCTTCAACCGATACATTTACGAAATAAAGAATGTATTATTTATTTATTTATTATTTTTAACGATAGATTAATATTTAAATTTGATACAAGAGTTGATGAAGAGTGTTGATGAAGAGTTGAAAAATTCTTGCAAGGATGCAATCTTAAAATTTTACTGTAAATTCGTTATAGCATATAGTGTTTATATATCTTTTAATAGTAAATAAAAAAACATATTATAAAAGATTGTTCAACAAAAATATAAATTTGCTGACTTTAAATCTCAACATCCTGCTTCTATATTCTTTCCTGAATATATAAAATGTTGCATGATCCAAGAACGTCTAAATTTTGAAGACATTCTCATCTTTAGTTATCAGTCATTATTATAATAAATTATTTATAAATATAAATACAAATGTAAATGCAAATATAAATATAAATATAAATATAAATATAAATATAAATATAAATATAAATATAAATATAAATATAAATATAAATATAAATATAAATATAAATATAAATATAAATATAAATATAAATATAAATATAAATATAAATATAAATATAAATATAAATATAAATATAAATATAAATATAAATATAAATATAAATATAAATATAAATTTTAAATTATTTGTTAAATGTTAAAACTACTAAAATATAATTTAACAAAACGAGCTAGGTGTATTCCAAGTACAATCGTACAAACGAATACCTACCTTTGACTTATTTTATGACAATATAAGATATATTTCTCGTTTTTTTTTGTCATTCAAAATAGTCCGTTTCTAATTACCAACGCACAAAAAATGGTGGCGTAGCCTACACCTTTGAATTAGTGTTCGCTTTTCTTCAATAAGTACTACACTTTAAACTATTTCACGTGGATTTGTGGTAAAAAACAATCATTAAAACTAAATAATATTTTTAATGCATTTCAAACCCCTGAAGATATAAGCGCAATTTACAACTTACAAGTTTACAAATTCTAAATATGAAATATCGTGGCCATTATCTTTCATATACTGGTATTATTCTGCTTAACATTCGGATCCGTTTTGTACCAAAAATAAGGACCTGTGTTATTGAAGCTACCTTTATGGGGTACCTACAGGTTCGTCAGAATACCAGTGGACTCACGCTTCACACTTTCCATTTTACAGCTTTACAATGAAATAAAACTGATAAAAGGTCTGTAAAAAAAACTCCAGTAGCATTATAAAGTGCCTTCGTCAGGGTGCAGCACAACACAAGCATAGTTGACAAATAATTGTGTGTGTACCAAAACAGCTGACTGCTAAAAGAAATCATTGTTGAGAGTAATATTTAACTTACTGAATCCAATACTTAAATTATTGACGAATCAGTTTTGAAAGTATAATGGGTAGGACAATCTAGGTAGGTTCTAATATGTAAATTGTATTAAATAAAAGAATGCCTAAGTAAACAGTATATACTAATTTAGGTACGTAATATAAAATCCTGAATTCAGTCATTAATATTATAGGTTATAGTTTTAAATACGAAAGTAGAACCAACTAAGGCCTATTATAATAATAACTAACCTAAATATAATGAACTACATTGATTTATTAACCAGATCATACAAGTATTAAGTATAACTATAACGTCTATTTTAACAGGCGTTTATACTGACAAGAAATAGTATAATTTTACATGGTTTTTCAACAATTTCACTTAGAAAGTTAAGTACAGTAATTTTAAAATAAAAATACGTAATTAAAGATTAGTGTATTAAAGTTTTTAAATACCAGCCAATGGTACAATTTAAATTACTTTATTTAGAGGATTAATGCTTTTTTACGTTCAATTAAAAGTAGCGATCTCATAACCGAGACGCCGTAACCTCTTTTTCTTTTCGTTCATGTACAAACAAGGAAGTTATAGTTGCCACATATATCATAGATTAATTGGAATATTGTTTATAAAGAGATGGTATAGCACTATTCAATTTTTTACAGTGCATTGTTGAATATTATTCGTTTATTTTCCCATTAACTGTGCAAAATCGCACGGCCCACTAGTTGTTACAGTGAACAATCGAGAAATTTAATAGTGTTTAGATGTTGCTTTGGTTTAGCACTTCAATTGATTAGAGAACTGAATAATCAAAGGTGTTAGTACTCGACTAGTGGCTACCCTGCTGCCTCAACTGTGTACACTTAGGGGTAAGTAAATGCACCCTGATTAGATAACTGATCCCGATCACACACAAAACGCTGGTGTACTCTGAACAAGTACTTCAATCGTTATTCTGTTTGTTTTTTGTATATCGTATGAAAGACATTCTTCTTTCCTTAATTTCGTTCAATAATGTATCTGTTATACAACAATTAGTTTGTTTATGCACGCGTAGTGTTAATGCTTGATTTATTTTGTTTTTTAAAATACTATATTAACTCATTATTACTTCAGTTGTCAAAATCCAACAGTTCAACTAATACAAAGCCTATTAGATATTAACATTGGATATATTAACATTGGTATATTTATTTATTAATATATTACCGAGAAATTCTTTTTATATTCTTCATCTTTTCTGCTAGGATTATTGTCACTATGCTCAGTATAATGATCTGCCTTCCCTAGCTTCGTCAATTCTACTTTCGTTGACGCGTTTCGGAGAACCTCCATCTTCAAAAACTATATCTATACTGGTCACCAATATTATGGCCCGTCCTATTTATAATTTTCTATCTCCACCTTGTACCCTCCTCTATTCAACACGTGTACATCAAACCTGACGTACTCGCTTCTTATTGACTCTTCAAAATCATACGTTTTCGCTTGCTTCTGATTGGCTCCTTTCAAACGTTCTCTTTAACGGCGTCCCTCCAGTTAATTTTTGAAAATTGTTAGATTTTTTAACTTAATAACTGCTTGCGACAATATCTGTTCATTTATTATGTTTTCTCCCTTTAATTTATATTTAAAAATTTCCAAGTTCTCTGAAATGTTCATACATCTTCCTTTTTCTGCTATATGTAGTACCGTCATGCATTTTTCTATTTCTCGAGGTATGTGTCCCTCTTTTATTAAATTTGACGCATAATTTGAATCACTTTTGCCGTATTTGAATGATCTTACATGTTCTTTAAACATAGTTCTAAATTTTCTTCCGTTTGTCCTATGTAGACTGCCTCGCACCCACACTGTATTCTGTATACCCCATTCTTACTATATTTGTCCTTTTCTTCTATATTCTTTGTCAGTTTGTTCCTTATCGTATTATTTGTAGCCATTGCTACATCTATATCATATTTTCTAAAAAAAATCTTAAATTTATATGCCTTTTTCCCCGTATATGTTAATTTAGCTCATTTTCGTTTCTTATCCTCTCTTTTATCGCTGTTTTCTTCCTCTCTCTTTCTTTTAATTATTCGTAACTGATTTCTTATAATTTTTAAATCATAATCGTTGTTTACTACTATTTGTAAAATTGTATTCAATTCTTCTTTATATTCTTTCCTTTTTAGTGGCATATTTAATAATCTATTAAACATGTGTCTAAACGCAGCTAGTTTATGTTCTAATGGGTGGTTTGAGTTTGCGTTAATTATATTATCTGTGTATGTATGTCTTCTATATATTACAAATTCAATTGTTTGTGCTTTATTTTGTATTCTTAAATCTAAAGAAATTTAACTACCTTTCTTCTCTTCTTTTATTGTACATTTGAAATTTTTGTCCTGATTTTAAATTACCGAGTCCTGATTATGTATACACAGTATACTTATTATTTCTTTAATGTTACAATCTTTAAGAAATCTCTTTGGGCGTTCTACAGAAAGACGTAAATAAGCTTCACTAAAATATCTGTGGTTTTTGTTCATACATTATGTATTTAATTTGAACAACCCTTAAAAAAATTGTTTAGGGGCGGATATTGAATGCGCGAATGTTTTGCAAGGGTTAATTGATGGATAAGTAATTTGCATAAAGTGACGGGTTTTACGTGTTTTGTTTTTTCATCAATTTAAAAATAGATTTTTGTCTTTCGTGGTTTTTGCTATAAATAAAACTTGTTTAGCATATTTTTCTGTAGGTTTTGGTCTTTATTTTTCGATTAATTACCAATCTAAAATTGTTGGTTTTGTTTAAGTTTATGTGACCAATTATTTGATTGAAATATAGTGTTATGTTTTACACCAAGAACACAAGACTTGTATTAAATTAAATAAAGTATAACTTTTATACTTACATTGATAATATACGAGGTTTGTTAAGAAAGTAACGAGAAATTTTAAATTTTGCGGTCTTGGAAAGTCCGATTGTCAAAAATTTTTTTTATTATGTTGGTATACATGCCTTTGAAGTATGATAAAACTTTCATCTGTTTTCATTGTTGACTTTATCAGTGACAGCCAATAAGGTTAGACGTGTTTTTATGAGCTCGGCGATTTTCGTTTGTTAAAAGAAATGGATCAAAGAATTTGTATCAAATTTTGCGTAAAAAATGGAATAAAGTGTAACAAAGTGTGTGAAATGTTAACAAAGACCTATAGTGAGCCTGCTATGAGTTAAGCAAGAGTTTACGAGTGGTATAAGCGTTTCAAAGAAGGCCGTGAAGAAGTTGAAGATGATGAACGCCCTGGACGCCCTAGCACATCAACAACCGATGAAAACGTGGAAAAAGTGAAATAAATGGTTATGAACAATCGCCGAATCACAATTAGAGAGGTTGCTGGTGGTGTTGGCATCGATTGGATCATATCATGACATTGTTTCCAATGTTTTGTTTATTAAACGCGTGGCAGCAAAATGCGTTCCAAAATTGTTGAATTTTGAACAAAAACAGCGGCGAATGGAAGTTGCTCAGGAGTCACTAAATGAAGTCAACGAATTTTCATGAAGTCAACAAGCAATGAGTCACTAAATTGCTTGTTCGTGAATTTTTGGCCAAAAACAGTACTGTAACGATGCCCCAGCCTCCATATTTGCCAGACATGGCTCCGTGTGACTTTTTCCTATTTCCAAAAATGAAGAGAATCTTAAAGGGCCGTCGTTTTAAAGGGCCGTATATGACATTAACAGCGCATCGCTGAAAGAACTAAAGGCTATCTCAAAGATTGAGTTTGAGAAGTGTTTCGAGGATTGGAAGAAGCGCTGGCACAAGTGCATAATCTCCAATGAGGACTATTGTGAAGGCGACAACATCAATGTAGAAGAATAAATAAATATTTTGTTCAAAAAATTAAAATTCTCGTTACTTTCTGAACACCTCGTATACTTGTGCTATATAGGGCCTATATATATATAGAATTATATAAATGTATATAAAATATATGTATATATATATATATATATATATATATATAGAGAGAGAGAGAGAGAGAGGAGAGAGAGAAATATATATATATATATATATATATATATATATATATATATATATATATATATATAGTTTTTATATCACCTAATTTTAATATAATATCTATTTTATTGCCTAAAAACTAGTAATTCTATTTTAAGAGCTGTAAATAATAAATACAGAAATCTAGTATCTGTATGGTATTACAGTACAAGTAATACTGTCTATTTTGATCAATATTAAAAACAAGTAACACACCACATAGTAACTTTTGGATTATAAACTATCCCTAATTGTATGTGTTTTACATAAACGAAATCTATTTATTTACAGTAATATTTTTAAATAAGTACAGCTAAAGATTTTGGATAATTAGAGTATTTGTGACGGATTTTAAAAAAATGAAAACATTATGTAATTTATGAGACACATAGAATTACATATTTTGCATTCTAAAATATTATTTAGCAGAGAAGTGTTGCTGAATAGTAATATGATTTAGTAGTTTAAAAACATAATACAAAATGGTTTACATTTCTATTCTTGTTATTTGTAACAAACATAGGTTTATTGTTTAACACAAAGCTGAAATCTTTAGCTAAAAAACTTATAATATATATATATATATATATATATATATATATATATATATATACTTAAATATTAGGTATAACTCCCGGACAATTCAAATAAACGTAAGTATGATGTTCATTGATAACCTAAACTAACTAAAGAAATTACTTTTTTTATTTCCTAAAAAATCTATTGAAACTAAAATAGAATGTGTAAATTGAAATGTAAATTCCAATCTAGTAATTAAAATTTCATTAGAATCACATGTAATTATTTTGGTACAATCTGTTATCTTGGTACATCTGTAAACCTATAAGCATATATTAAGTAACTTGCAAATATGTCATAACGTCAAAATAAAACTATTGTGTTTAAATATATTTTGTCTTTATCAGTAAATTTTTACGTAACAACTTCATATGATATTTAATAGCAGACAGGACCTGTTAGTCTTGATTCTGCCCTTAAAGACTATCTATCATACATACATGTGCAACCCGCAGGTGGTACATTTTTGTTTTTGTTTTTTTTTTTTTTTTTTTTTTTGATGTTTGACGTCCGACTATTGTGCACACGATAGTCGTGCATCGTGGGCTAATGCAGACGATGGGATGATTTTATAGCGTATGAAAATGCCAAGCCCTGGCCGGGAATCGAACCCGGGTCCTCGGGGTGAAAGCCCAGTACGCTATCAACTAGGCCACCGAGGCGGCTAGCAGGGGGTGCAGACTAGCTGCACCTATTGAGAGGATTTTGACGTCCCTCGCGTTACCTGAGTCTAACACTTACTCTTACAATATTACACTTACGACTTTAACACTTTACACTCATACTTACATTTAGGGAGGCGATAATAGCCTCAATGTGATTTTCGCCTTAAAATAAAAAAAAACATACACGTGCATGTGCTTTCACACAAGTCTATGTTAAAATTAACAAAAATCGATTAATTAAATATTTTATAATTATATTAAACATTCTTTGAGTGATATCAACTAAAAAATCTATGAGAATTTTTAATAAATAAAAATTAAATATACATAAATCGTCTTTAAAGGAGCTCATTCAAACAATTTATATTTATTTACTTATTTACACGTTATATTTAAGCTGTATATTAAAAAATGCGATGTTAGAGTTGCTTTCACTTACACAATAGGCTACCGGTGAACTAACACACCTTTATACGTGGTCAAGAAAGCAGAAAATATTCCCCTTTCTATCCTCATTAATGTTTCGTAATTCCCGCAAGATTTCTGCCTCGGAACTCAAGTTGACAAACCTTGTGGTAAAACTTTGTCTTCCACACAAAACCCACAGTGGTATGTCGGTTTGCTTTGATGAAAGACTACAGAATTGAAGTTGTGGACGTTTTGGGAAAGTAAACGTTATAATTACTTAACAAAATTGCCTATACGCCAGACTTTGAAGTAATCCGGTTTTTTTTAAAGTCACAAACTGAGTACATAGTTTGTGACGCCTATTTTGATTCTTGATTAGCTTACGTTATAAAAACAAAGAATTAATATAGAAATAGATTTTTTTTAAACTTATTTTATTTACAATAAATTGAATTCAATATGAGCGAATTAATTGTTAAGATTAAGTGAAATTTAAGATATTTATTTTATTATCTTAATAAATAATAAATAAATATTTATTTATTTTATTAAGAATGTAAGTTTATTTTGTACCAATTAGGAATTTACAAAAACCTGAAGTAATAAAATCAAAACAAATATGAATAATGTATAAGATATTTACATTAATTTATAATTTACAAAATTTCAATTGTTCTTCTTATAATTACAACAAAATCATTTCCGAAGTTTCTAATTAATTTTCTACGTAACTTTAACATTCTATGTAAGTTATTAATGTTACACTTAAACATAAACGGCATTATTTTAAGTCTCATATTTTGTAACACTAGTATGACCTTCATTATCTAAGAAAACTTATTTATAAATCACTAAACTTTTGAAATGTTAACATTTGTTGAATAACCTCTTAATAAATTATAAATTAAACACTCTATTCTTCATTGACCCTTTTTGCTACAAAATTACCATCGATTAAATACTGAAATACTTTAAAAAATCATGCGTGATATATAATGTAGATTTATGAAAAACCAAGTATAAGGCAATTACTATTTCAACAGCTGATGTTGATTGAATATATTCATTCGGTTTGTTGTCATACGAACTGAGATGAAAGAATTTACTTACCTGGACATACATATTAAACGTTGCTTACATATTTCGCTAATAATTAGCTTTTAATATAGCAGATTTTGAGTCAATAAATAATTTTAGTGTATTTGATCTTTCATGTTAAATTATGTTTTCCCAAATGACTGCGAAACGTACAAGTTTTCAAATAATTTTAAGCTGTTGCAAGCCGTTTTAGAAATTAAACTTTTTATCTGTGTTTTTTATTTATTTAGTGTAACTAATTGCCATTTTAAAAGTAATAATTATTTTTTAAATGGTTTGGAAAATTATTTTATCGTAAAAAATTAGTATCATTCACTATTTTAACATGGTAAATTTAAATTGTAAGTTTTGAAATATCAATTTGTTTAAATAAAAAGTTCTGATTGCTCCGAAATTGGATGACAATGGTTTTGGAATCGATGTCTGAAATGTATGGAAATTATCGAAAGGGGACATAAGTAATTTTTATTGTGAATTATTTATGCGACTTTCTTGTTCACTCAGTACATTTCATAAATATAGGTTATATAATATTAGTGTAGTGTTACGAGTATATTACAATGTCAAAAGTTGCATTTTTTTTTGTTTTTGTTTTTTTTTTTTTTGTGTTTAACGTCCGACTATTGTGCACACTTGGGCTAATGCAGACGATGGGATGATTTATAGCGTATGAAAATGCCAAGCCTTGGCCGGGAATCGAACCCGGGTCCTCGGGGTAAAAGCCCAGTACGCTATCAACTAGGCCACCGAGGCGGCTTGAATCAAAAGTTGCAAAGGAATTTTTTTAAGTAGCCTAATATATATTCAATTGTTGTAACTTTGTTACATGATAACTTTAATATATTTTGTCCTTTTGCAACGTTTTATAAAATAAATGATGCCAAGGTTTTACGAACATTTCCTCATATTACGTTATTCTCTAAAATATTTTCAGAAACTAACGGCAACAAAATTTAAAAAAAAATCTATTTTTTTCAAAATCGGTTAATCGCATGTTGAATATATAAGTAAATCAGCTTTGAATCAAATTTTAAATAAAATGACTTTACTGTTCGAGAGATATCAGAAACAAATATTTAGGTTATTTTATTGTTTCTTTCTTTTCTATTCGTGTGATTCTGAACTGTAAATTTTATTTACTTAACCTTTACTTCAGTTATTTTTATATTTGTTCAAAATGTTTATACAATTTCATGCACCGATTTAAAGAAATTGGCAAATTTTCCCGGTTTTTTTCTGTAGTTTTGAACATTTTCATATATGATTTTCGAAGACGTTACGGAATGCACTTCAGCAAAAATTTAATAAAAATCAATAAGGACCGATTTTGGGAGAAACATATTTTAAGTTTCTGTCAAAAAATTGTTTAAAAAATATTTAAATGAACACATTTTGTGAGATCCAATTTTGGTGAATATAAACCACAAATCTATATTACAAATGTTGTGAATATTTTTCAAATAGTCTTAAGCCATATGCACAGATAAACGTGAGTTAGATGTTGATACACAATCACATAAACTGTCACAATACATCGTATCCAATACTATTTTTCATAAACCTTGTTGCTTGTATCGAAAATATCACGTTTAGGAACTTTTTCCCAAAACGAATCTATAGTTGATAATTACCAATAACAATAATTTTTATTTTACATTTTTTACGTTCTATAACATTTTACATTTCTTGTCTAATAAAAAATAAACGTTAATTTTATCTCCAAATTGTAAACTATAATGACAATTAGTGTTAAATTTAAAATATAGTGCCGTTTCACGTACCACCGTAGAATAATTATAACACAAAAACGTGAAACAAGCTAAATAAAGGTATTGTTTATTACGAGAACGTTAGAATCAGGTTGTATCAAATTAAGTTCTTTTATAACAAGAGGAAACACCTTTAATCCTATCTGCAATAAAAGTAATTGGATCTATCCCCTTATCTGCGCGGTCTAAACACTAACACGACCTTATGGCTTTGTTCTAATTAAGCGAAATAAAAATCCAGAGCTTTATTTGTATTTCACAATCGGTTTTAATGTATTGACTTTTGTAAACAATGCCAGTATCCGTTATCGAGTTTAATAAAAAAATAAAACTTCAGAATAACCATTATCATTAGCGAAACGATAAACGCTTTAATAAAAAAAAGTTTGTAATCTGATACAATTATACAAGGAGACTTCATTACAATAAACAAGTTTATGCTTAAGTACACAAATGACCAAGGTTTTAGAGGTTTGGCTGTTTTCACACTGGATAGTCCAGTGTGATGTTCGATCTATCGTAAGCTTTACGACATTGTTTGCTAAAATGTTAATGTTTACTTTTTTAACAACAATCAAATTAATATTATGTAAACATTACAATAATTACGACAGATATTTAAATTAAAATCTATTATTATTTAAGTGGGACCATTTTTTTATTAATAAAAAATGCTGTTTGAAATAAACAATGCTAAAGTGCTACTGTGAATAGTCTCATTTATCTTTTAAATATATTTTTTTTATTTTCTGAATAATTGATATTATTTTATTATATTGTTTTTAAGTGAAACGTTTATTAGAAAATGGACAGGATTTAATTGTTGCAGTCCGATTTCATTGAAACGTGGCGTATAATATTTCAGCAATGGTGTGAACAATTTAGTTATTTTAGGAAAATCTATTTCGAAGTGTTAAACAGATTTTGATTTCCAATATTTTTGAAAAGCAGAAAAAGATATTCATTTTTTTTTATTCAATACAGTTGCTAATTACAAAGTTTGCTTCAATAAAGTAAGTGCTAATTTAAATATCTAGGAGAAATTATCTGCCATAACGTGGACGAAAAACCTGCAATATTGAATAGAATAACGAAGCTCAAGAAAGCGCAATTTTTAACGTGGTCAACTTATTACAAAAAAGGGATCTCGATAAAATCCAAAGTAAGACACTACAGTTCTGTGGTTCTCCCGGAAGCACTCTACGTCTGCGAGACTCTTTTCCGGATCAAGAGACTGACCAGTAACTTAAGATCGAGAGACGAATCATTAGGACCTGTTTAAATAAAAGTTACCAGAAAAATGGTTTCTGGAGAGTCGCTACCAACGAGACAGCGTATAAACCAGTAAACCCAATTATAAGTGTTATGAAAAAAGAAGAAGAATTTTTCATCTCTTCCACATCCCAAACAGCAGGATTCTGAAACAGCTGGTCATGAGAAATATTAATAGGAAGACCCAAGGACACTACGTCTCGCAGACTCTTAAGGATCTGCAAGAGATCGGTTTGCGGATCGAGGATGCACCGGACAGAACGAGAATCAGAAGCATTCTGAAAAATATCAGATTTGACGTAGGAAAGCTGGAACGACGAGGAACGATGGAGGTGTCAGACGAGGTCAGGAGGCGGAGATCCGATAGGATGAAGGAGTATTGGAGGTAGAAGAAGTTGGAATCCTCACAGTGCGCTAACACGGATAAGAAGAAGAGACCGAAATATTGACTCAAAGTGGTCCCATGTGGCCTTAATTTAAAAAAAAAGTTAGTGCTAATAGTTGAAGATTTAAAAGCTGATTAAGATCAGTTTTACACAGAAAAGTGTGTGGTTTTTTAAAAATTTAAATTACTAGTTTTTTTTAAAAATATTATGAACAAAATATTTCTGTTAGGTTTTTACGTATATTGAGAAGTTCTGTCACACGGTGTTATTTACATTTTTTTTAAATTTTTTTCATATCACGTGAGTAAATCCGAAACTGTTTTTAAAAACATTGTACAACCTCCTTCTCGTTATTTTTTGTCATTTGAAAATTTTAACAGAAATTAAAATTATGTAATAAGATGTTATTTATTGTACAGCTTTGAAATAATTTTGTGATTTTTTACACTTCGACTTTACCCAGTGTGACTTTATATTAAACACATTTCTAGCAAAAATAATTCACTGTTTCTGAACGAAATGTTTATTTACGTTTTACATAAGAAAATATTTATTTCACTACATAATTTCAATGGAACTTTATATATATATATATATATATATATATATATATATATATATATATATATATATATATAATAATTATAATAATTATTCCTCTTCAAGTAATTATGATAGCGTTTTCTTATAGTTTTGTCCATTTAAAAAAAGGATATTTTACCATGATCTGTTACGATTTAAGAAAATTTAATTCTTTGAAAAAATGTGTGTCTTCTTCTTGCAAACATACTTTATGGTATATTATACGTACATTAAAAACATTAAAATGTATATATTATATATATATATATATATATATATATATATATATATATATATATATATATATAAAAAGGATGGGAAAACTAGCAGACTGTTGTAAACACTTTATTTCGTACTTTACTTTCGAACTGTTATATTGGTTAAATTGTACGCAAGCCTCGGGGAAATTAAATTGTAGTAAATAGCTTCTACTGAAAATGTTCAGTTTATTTTTTTTTACTTTAAAAGTCTATATTTAAAAGAAAAACGAATTTAAATTTATGTTAGATCGATTTTACGTGAATATGTGATTTTTTTTTGCGGCGAAAAACCGTTTAGGTTATCATCGCCGTCACGCAAAATGAAAGTATAAAAGAAAAGGAATATACAAAATTTTACTTAACTAAGAAGAAAACAACAACAAACTATAACAGTAAAAATAAATTAAACAAAATTTAAATAACAGCTATAGCTATATTACAATAACGAATACTTAAGAACTAAATAACAATGAATAATGAATAAAATTTAATAACAATTCGTAAAAGTATATATAAACATAACAGAAAATATAAATCAAGTTTCATGAATCAGTTTTGTTTTATTTTAAAATTATAACCTTCCTTGTTTTGTAAGGTATAAGATGCATTGCCTATATAAACCACACAAATAGTTTCAAGAATATTATACACTGTTTTCATTAATAATTTGTAATCACACTTACGGAATACTGAAGAGGAAGTTTTTATTTACTAAAACATTTTTAGTACGCATTGTTTAAGTAACTACCGTATTGTTTAATATGAGTTCCTATTGCTCGGTTCATAAACAATTATCATGCCGTTTAACAAAGAGATAACCAGATGTTTTTAAAAATATTCTTTTCGTTATACCGCATTCCCATTGGACAATGAACCTCTCGAACGCGCAATACTTTACGAGGATTCGTTAAAACATATGTATATAAATATTTAAAATATATAGTTTGTGTGACAAATATTTTGAAATTTGTTGCGAAATTATCTTGTATAAAACCCAAAACACTTATTTGTAAGATGTTTTCCCATTCATTCCAGTTTCAAGATGGCGGCCTCTGATTTAACGATAACGCGTGGGTGCCGTTTAGTACAAATGCATTCTTTCTGGAATGCGTTATTATGAAGGCCTTGTATAAAGCTCGAACGATGTATACGTAAGATTTCATCCTATTTACATCCTTTTCGAGTTACCGCCTCTGATTTAACGACGACGAGTTGCTGACAATTTCCTGGTAGTTGCTCGGCTACCCTAAATATTTCTAGTTAAATTAACGGGAAATGTTACGAGACTCAAAGCGCTGTCGTGCAGTGGTGGTTACTGATCTTTGAACTGTTAGTTTATAACGTTACACGCAAAACATTGTGTAATACCTTTGTTTTCACGCAAACAATGCTACACGTTAAGCCAATACATAAACAAGGTGGAAAATGCTCCTCAAATGCAACTTCAGGCTCGGTTATGAGCGCACGTAAACAGTTACCAGAGTAAAATATCAACTACCCCTATATGTAAAATGAAAAACTGTTTTTGTAACAAACTTTAACTTTGTATTAAAACTATAAATTTGAAGAGAAACGTCCGTTTTCGTATGAATAAAAAGTGTTGAAAAACACAAATATTGTTTGTAATATTTCTTGAAAACTGAATACGTCTGCTTTGCTACCGTATTTTAACGTAACATGTATCGTAACGTAACATGTATCGTAACGTAACATGTATCGTAACGTAACATGTATCGTAACGTAACATGTATCGTAACGTAACATGTATCGTAACGTAACATGTATCGTAACGTAACATGTATCGTAACGTAACAGGTATCGTAACGTAACATGTATCGTAACGTAACATGTATCGTAACGTAACATGTATCGTAACGTAACATGTATCGTAACGTAACATGTATCGCAACTTAACATGTATCGTAACGTAACATGTATCGTAATGTAACATGTATCGCAACTTAACATGCATCGCAACTTAACATGTATCGTAACGTAACATGTATCGTAACGTAACATGTATCGTAACGTAACATGTATCGTAACGTAACATGTATCGTAACGTAACATGTATCGTAACGTAACATGTATCGTAACGTAACAGGTATCGTAACGTAACATGTATCGTAACGTAACATGTATCGTAACGTAACATGTATCGTAACGTAACATGTATCGTAACGTAACATGTATCGCAACTTAACATGTATCGTAACGTAACATGTATCGTAATGTAACATGTATCGCAACTTAACATGCATCGCAACTTAACATGTATCGTAACGTAACATGTATCGTAACGTAACATGTATCGTAACGTAACATGTATCGTAACGTAACATGTATCGTAACGTAACATGTATCGTAACGTAACATGTATCGTTGACGTCAATAAACGTATTAAATAAAGCAAACAACATAATCGAATGGTTTAGGAAGACCATGCAATCGATAACATAGAAATATTCAATTAAATTAAATTTCAAAAGGATTTTGAAAATTCAAAATGGAATTATTTATCCAGTTCATGATGCTTATTACAATGTTAAAATCCGATTTTGAAAACATTATTTTGGAGAAAAAGTTGAAAAAATAAGTTTCATTCTTTCTAACAAGGACAAGTAGTGCCTACTAAGAGACGAAAACAGAATTGTTTAGACCGTTTTTGTAACTGAATGTCAGTATTAACGAAATTAATTTAAAATCAAAAATACTTTTACATAGGTAAAAATATATTTACCTAAATTGCCTATCAATCAAATTAAAATACAAGAAATAAATTCTTTTTATATTCTTCTTCTTTTCTGCTAGGATTATTATCACTATTTTCAGTATAATGATCTGCCTTCCTTAGCTTCAATTCTACTTTCGTTGACGCGTTTCGGAGAACCTCCATCTTCAAAAACAATATCTATCACTAAAACTATCTATCGGATGGATAGATGTAGTTTTTGAATGTTCTCCGAAACGCGTCAACGAAATTAGAATTGACGAAGCTAGGGAAGGCAGATCATTATACTGAACATAGTGACAAGAAATAAAGTTATTTTTTGCACATACGTTAAGCGTTGACAACAAAATGAAAAACACAGCTTGTAAGAAACACCAGTTGGTATGAAATTAAAGAAAGTATTGAAAAGTTCACTTTCTTGCTGTTAGCAATTCTACTGAAAAATATATACGGATTTTTAAATGATGTATAATCATTGAAATATTTATTAATCTAAGAAATTTTCATCTATGTAATGTTCTCGGGACCCACTGAATCACACAACCTACACTGCGTACAGAATTGGTTACTTGCTACATCAAAAACACTCATTTTGGGAGGTCTACTCTTGACGTAGCAATATGATAAAACAGTAAGGAAAATTATCAGTTTCTAATTTTTTATTCCAAATGAAGAAGACGGTTTGTTATAACCCGAAGAAAATTCTATCGAACCTACGTACAAATCAGAGTTGTTGAAAATTTGTAGATTCTGAAGGATATAAATCGGATTTTTTTTGAATTTGTTTGTTTCTCTGTCTTACGTGGTGACGTAACGCATAATAGAAACTGACGGTATTAAATATTGAGTAGTCTAGGGATCTACTGACTCAAGTTAAAATAAACTGTCAGATATTAATAAATAACCTGTAGAGCTACGTTCAGTATAATAATTTGCCTTCCCTAGCTTCGTCAATTCTACTTTCGTTGACGCGTTTCGGAGAACCTCCATCTTCAAAAACAATATCTATACTCTCAGTATAACATACTCTCAGTACACTCGGTAGTACATATATAGTTTTTGAAGATGGAGGTTTTCCGAAACGCGTCAACGAAAGTAGAATTGACGAAGCTAGGGAAGACAGATTATTGTACTGAACATAGTGACAATAATCCTGGCAGAAAAGAAGAAGAATATAAAAAGAATTCCAACCTGAAGAGCTTTACTGTTTAGCAATAAGTTTCGTAATATATTTTGTACCTGTTTACAGAGTTAACATAAATTCAAGAGTTACAAAAAAATTAATTCAGGAAGTTTCCATTTAAAGTTTAAAATATAAAAAATTACATTAATAAAATATTTGCCAAAAAAATTACGAAATAATAATTTGTGTGTACAGTTTACTTTCTTGTGATCGGTGTAGTTCATAATACACCCACCCTATCCCCGTAACTACCACGACTGAGTTACAAAATGAAATAAATTCATCGAAACATAAAATATCAACTCTATTGATATTATACTGTTAAACACATATACTGAAATTCAATAATAAATTATGCAACTTTTTCTTATAAACTTGTCATAAATTTATGGCTGCTCTTCCATATATGTATTTCTTGTATTTCCATTAAATTTATAATTACATTATGGAATAAGGTATAAAAATGGTTTCTAAAGAAGCCATTAATAAACGTCCAGACAAATTGCGAATTATCAACACAATAAATATCTTATTACGTTTATTTGTTACAACAATTTAAGTCGTAAAAGTTTTATCTGTTCTTTTAATTTTATTGCTGTTTTTCTTAAATTTATCTCGGTTTAACTACAGAAATAAATACATTTCTTTAATCTAACTTTAAAGATAATTTTGTTGAATTAAATGTAAATTTTCTTCAGTGTAGTACAATTTGAAACAGTTTCCCGTGACTATTAAAATAAAAAAAGGAATTATTAGCTATTTTGTTTAGTTTCATTTAATACATTTTATTTAAATGATAACAATAAAATGCTACACTTAATTTTAAATTATTACTAGATTGAAAATTCAATTAATAGCGGATTTTTTTAACTAGATTGATTTTAACGAGTTTTTTCACTTTTTTATAAACTACTTAAAATATTGGTTTCTCTATAATTAATAAAATTGTTAGCTTAATTATTTTGTATTTCTGAAATTTATTAAAGGTTTCATTATTTCATTAAAAATCGAATTAAAAACTACAACCACTTTTTATTTTCCTGTTCAATGTAAAACGTTGAGAAATTATTTACCGTAAGAACAGATAAATATTTTTGAAACAATTTAGATCAAAATGCCAAAAGGCAGATAATAAAGAAGAAATATCAGAGGTAATCAGAGTTATGTACCCTTTGCAGGACATAGTGTTTGTGTTTATAAAAAGTCAATCTCTGTTGATGAGGCTTCCGGATAATTTGATGTAGCCATGTTTGCTGAACGGCTGAGTTAAACCTTGTGCATACAGACACTAGTTAAGCGGGTCAGGACCAAAAAGTCAATGTTTCGTTAATTACTTCCATAATATTTTGTGGATAAAATATTGTTTAATCTTCATATATATTATTATTATTATTATTATTATTATTATTATTATTATTATTATTATTATTATTATTATTATTATTTTTTTTGTGTTTAACGTCCGACTATTGTGCACACTTGGGCTAATGCAAACGGTGGGATGATTTATAGCGTATGAAAATGCCAAGCCCTCGCCGGGAATCGAACCCGGATCCTCGGGGTGAAAGCCTAGTACGCTATCCACTAGACCACCGAGGCGGCTCTCATATATATTATAAAACGAAATTTGTGTACATGTTATATTGTAAAATAAAGGGCATTCTTATTTGTGTTTCCTCACGCTTTTAGAACGTAGATTTGAAAGTAACATAAAAGAATTTAAATAAACATTTTTGAAGCGTTAGCTTCTAATACCTCTTTTTGCACTTTGATTTCGTCACCATGGAGTGATTCGGTTTCATTGAATAGACTTACGAAGCGTAAGTAACGCGAGTAGGGGAAGTATTACACACACTCCCTCCAGTTCTCAGCTCTTCTCCTTTCTTTCGTCTGCCGGTATGTTTTGTGCCTGTATGTACATACAATTTGCATGCATTTCTCTCTCTCTCTCTCTCTCTCTCTCTTCTCTCTTTCTTTCCACTTTTCTTCTTCTCATGTTCTCGTCGCGCGCGCATGTATTGATGTTATGTACATTGTGTATATTGCCAGCAGCAACAGTTCAATGGTATACGGTTTATATTCAGTAATAACACGTGCGTTTGATTTTATTTTTCTTATATTCTCGAGACGTTTTATATATATATATATATATATATATATTTTTTTGAAGAAATTATTATTTATTAGTTGTATTTGATAGAATTTCATGAAAACATAATCTGATTATTATAATAATTATTACTTTTCAGGTAATTATGATAGCATTTTCTTACAGTTTTGTCCATTTAAAAAAAAAGTATATTTCACCATGATCTGTTTTATTACATTAAAGTATATTATACGAACATTAAAAAAAACGTTGTAATTTTCTTTTAAGTTATGTTTGTTTTCTTTAAGAAATTGCAATATTATTAACATTATATTATCAAAGAAATTCACAATGTGTTTCGAAAGTTCTTTATTATATTTTAATCTAACTTAAGATAAAATTTGTAATTGTTTTCCTAATTATTCTACATAGAATATATATCTGTTATTGAATAAAAATAAAAATTAATTTATCGTATTTTCTCTTCCGTTTTTAAAAATTTTAATTACGATATTTTTTTCGAAAACACGACAAATTAATATAGCTAATTTTTTACGACATAAGCTGAAACTTATTATAGCCTATCAGCTGTTCAATGAAATCAGCTGATCTTTACGATTTAATATGAAACAACTGATATTTTATCAGCTGTTCAATGAAATCAGCTGATCTTTACGAATTAATATGAAACAACTAATATTTTAATATGACTGTAATAATTAAATTAACGATTCAATTCTTATGGTTAAATTAGTCAAACCTCTTCCTAGTTTCCGTAGTGTAGTGGTTATCACACCCTCAAAATCGTCGGTTCGATCCCGACGAAAACAGAGGAAGTAAATTATAAATTATATTTAAATTAAATTATAACTTAATATGAGACTTGCGACGAGCAAATATATTGTTATATATCAATATAAAAATGTTCCTCGCATCACGCGTCCCTTAAATTTCAATGTCAAAACCAGCCTAACACGATACATGTTAAAAAGTGAAAAAATAAATAAATAGCAAATAGCCTATGTATTGGGAAATGGGCTATTGGAGCTGTCATAAAGGTGATACCTAACCCCTTGTGTGTGTGTGTGTGTGTGTGTGTGTGTGTGTGTGTGTGTGTGTGTGTGTGTGTGTGTGTGTGTGTGTGTGTGTGTGTGTGTGTGTGTGTGTGTGTGTTAACTCTATAGTTTTCAAAGAGTAGGCAGATTTTAATAAAAATCAGCACAAAAATCAATGTTACTAGTAATATTATTATTTTAGTATTAAGTTAGACAAGTTCGTTAACCAAAGAAAATCGGATCAACCGTTTCAAAATACCTGCTTTCGAACTTAAAAAAATAAATAGCTTTTAATTTTACAATTCTTAAAGCATGACTAACTATTGTAATCTTAGATGATATCTATATAAATTATTTTTTTACATTTTCAGATACAAATTGCGGCGGTCAAGAAACTTGCAGTGTTTTCCAATGAAATTTGAAAATTTTAAATGGCAATTCATAAAGAACTTTACGTGATTATAACACTGAAATAGTATTTTCAAAAACATAAAGATAAAAAAATATTATGATATTGCTACTGCATTGAAATTTGCTTTAATTATTGCAGTAGGTTTTTGGGCCCAGCGAGTTATCATGTTAAATTATGTAAGTTTCTTAATTTCTTAAAATTAACAATACGTTGGATACAATTTTTTTAAAAATTATTTTATAAATTATAACACAACTGTACCTGAAAGGGCTGATTAAAGTTCTGAGTACATTTCGGGTAATATTATATATGCATGCAAATCAATCACTATGGACGTTTGCATGCAAGTACGAATATTTTGATTGAATGTTTTCCCAGAGGGTTGACATTAAAATGCAATTTGGTCACTCAGGTTTCACGTACGTAGTTGTCTCAATGTCACTGAAGTGAAACGCTTTTACAAACAAATAGAAACACTCAAAACGACATTATAATAACTTATTTGTATAGCTACAGCACAAAATTAATTACTAACAATATAAGTGGTTAATTGAATTTATTTTTTCTCATATTAAAAATCTATTTTTTATGACTTACAAAATGATTTATTTTCAAAATTGACTTCTAACTAAGCTAAATTTAAAGTCATTAGATAAATAAACTTTGAAGCCTTGAAATATGTACCATTCTTGACGTAATAATAGAGTAATAAGTAGACTCGAATCTGAGTACAAGCACCGCTAACTTTGTCATCACTGTCTGTCTTATCGACTGAGTTGTCACTCTCTTTTCATCTCAAGCATATTTAGTCCTACATAACGTTCTTGAAAATTAATCTTAACAACCTGAAAATAAGAAAAACTTTCTTGGAGAAGTTTTAATATTTCTCCAGGCTAGTTATTTTATCTTCTCATATAAAAAAAACAGAAATGTTGAATTAATAGAAACATGAGATTTTCGCATTAGGCTTGATTGTGTTTGATTGTTAGCGCTCCAATATAAGCGATTTTGTTCCGATTTGATTCAAGCTTGAAAACTATCGATTTTTGGAATAGCTTGGTTAAGTTCGATATAAAGCAAAATCGATTCACCGTTTCAAAATGTCGGCCATTGCAATGTTTAAAACTTTCTAATTTATCTTCAAGTTTTTGAAAATCCGTTAAAAAAATTAATTAATTATTTTAATTCTCCATTTAAATTACAATATTAATGAGTAAATTTTAGGTGTAACTAAAATGATATACCACATTTTCATAAAAGTATTATGTATAAAAATAAAGTTTTTTTCACATGTTGTTACACTAGCTTTGCAATATGCTGAAGCCTCCTCGGTGGCCTAGTGGATAGCGTACTAGGCTTTCACCCCGAGGACCCGGGTTCGATTCCCGGTGAGGGCTTGGCATTTTCGTAAGCTATAAATCATCACTATGTGATACATCGTCTGCATTAGCCCAAGTGTGCACAATAGTCGGACGTTAAACACAAAAAAAAAAAAAAATGAAATAAAATAAAATTCATTTATTCATACATTTGAAATATTTATGTAATTTTTATTGTCACTATTAAACAACAAATTTTTCACACTCTTTACGATTAAAAAAGTTTTTTGAAGTTACTGAAAATGTTGCTCGATAATTATTGTAATTCTGATTTTTTTACAGTAAAATAGTTTTGGTAAAAAAAAGTCTTTCTTATGTAGACAAGAATTGTAAACAAGAACTACTTTTTGGCTTCGTAATAATAAACCACAACCGATATGCTGCCATGGATGATTACACAAGCTGGATCAGCAATTATATGTTAATTTTAAAATTTGTGTTAATTTTCAGTTTAAAATATTCATTAAGATAACGCATATGTTAATTCATTGCATTCGCAGTTTCCTACTTCGGACAATTTGAATAATTTTCCGAAAAGTGTACTGAATGATTATAAGCTGCCAATCTAGCGTCAAATGAGTTTTAAAGTTAGTTTCAGTTTCTACTCGAGTGTTCATATTTGAAGCCTTCGAAGTGCGAAGTCAGGCAGCAAAGTTTACATGTGAAGCAACTTATTGGGCGGAGAGTTAATGGGTTCCGACGAAAACTTGGTGCATCGTTTCAAACTTTAGATCCAGAGTGACAGCGTGAACGGTTAGTCAGTGCGCATGCCTGATAAAAAGCGCATTAAATGTAACGGCGTTCGAGATTGGGTGGTTTCTCATTTCCAACACCTCACAAAAAGAAAAACTCTGGGTAGCAATTAACCTTTATTATACAAACTTTGCCAATATTTGTAATATGACTTTCCTGAAATCTAGCAAAAAAGTCATTAGTACTTGTAAAATTTGAACCTTTTTATGAATAAACTGTTTACAATTCAAGGCCATTCAATATTTTAATATTGAAGACAAACAATATATGTAAATTAAATTGTGTAACTCTTAAATCTCTAAAATTTAATTTTTTGGCGATAAACATTGTTAATGCTCTCATTAAGCCTTGCCAATATTTGTATTAAGACTTTCCTGAAATCGTGAAAAAATATAACGTGCTTTAATAATAACGTGCTGATGGAATACTTACAACGAGAAAGAGATTAAACCTTTAGGTATATAAATTGTGATTACTATTAATTATACCCTTGAGAAATATAAGCAAATAATTTAAAAATTAGTTAAGTATTTATTAAAATAACTTTATATGTAATGTATATGGATCTATTGGTTTTTACTTCTTCAAAATTCAGTACTTGTACAATTTGAAACTTCTTATGTATACTGTTTGCAATTATAGTCATTCAAATATAATATTGCAAACAACTAAGATAAAAACTAAATTGTCACACTTAAATCTCTAAATTTAGTTTTTGCTGTAATTAAATTTTTTTATGTGAGTTACTAGTTGTGGTTAAAAATAATACTTAACGTATTAAAAATGTTTAAACCCGTTGAAACACATGTTTATGAAAATTCCAGCTGATGAAATACTTACAACGAGAAAGAGATTAAACCTTTAGGTATATAAATTGTGATTACTATTAATTATACCCTTGAGAAATGTAAGCAAATAATTTTAAAATTAGTTAAGTATTTATTGAAGTAACTTTATAATATGTAATGTATCTATGGATCTATTGGTTTTTACTTCTTCAAAAATAATTTTCTTTGTCGTTCTCACCTTATTCCTCTTAGAAATTAAAATGAGAAAATTATCACAAGAAAAGATCTTTGTTCAACGATAATTTATCTATATTTACAAATAAAATTCAATCATAAGTTTACTATAAAACGTATATATTAGTTAATATGTACAGGTAAATTTCTAAATTTTCTAATAACTTTTATATATTTCAACACTTTTGGTCTAAATATTTTTTTACTTTTTCCATGTATATAAAAAGAACGCCAACTATTTACTGTAACAGATGCGAGTACACATACAACGCAAACAAAAATATCAAACAGCATTAAATTATTATGTCAATAAATTGGAAATTATTTGGTAAAAGTGAATTTTTGTAAAACTATGGTATAAAAGCTGTTTTTATCTTTTCTTCCGGCTATTCTCTCTGGGAATATACAAGCAAATATCAAGGGAGTATTAAGAGTTACAGGATAATGTATTTCGGATATATTGATTTCGCATTAAAAAACCGTGAAAACAATAAGTGATTTCAGTTTAAGTTTTATAAAACAATGTAATGTATTATTGATGATTGATTATTGGCGATAAATGTTCCATACCGTTAAGTAATGCTTTTTGTTCATTTCATTTGTTTAAACGATGCACGTAAAAAATATTGCGGCGAAAAATGGGTTTAGAATTGTTTTATGTTTAGCCCTACACAGTAGCCCTACACAGTAGCCCTACACAGTAGCCCTACACAGTAGCCCTACACAGTATCCCTACACAGTAGCCCAACCGAAATAATAAGTAAAATATATAGGATATTCTTCTCTTTATTTGTTTCACCCAACTTTGGGGTACACTAAATCAATCACTTTTTAATGTTCTGTGCCTTCCTCGTAGCCCAGTGCTTCATTCGTTGTGATCTTGCTTTTTTTCTTCGTCAGAGATTTGGATCGTTCGCTTGGATTTGACTTTGCCTTGGAACCGTTGCTTCTTGTCCTTGATTATTGTTTTGGCTGTTCTGTCCATGAGCATAGTGCCAGTGATTTGTAGTTCTGTTATGTCCTTCTCTGTTTCTCTAAACCAAAGTGGTTAGCTCTTCTATTGCGAAAGTAGTCAAATATTTTTTTGATTAGCCTATTTTCGTCCATTCGGAGGATGTTCCAATAAAAATCAATTCTCCTTTTTCTTATTGTGTCTGATAGTGTTTCAGTTTTTTGGTAAAGAATTTCATTACTGATGTGGAGAAATTGGTTGTTACGGAATTTGGGACCTAAGATTTTTCGTAATATCATTCTTTATTTGATCTCCAGCCTTTCAAGTGGGCCCTGGGTTGTGAGAGATAATGTTTCAGCTGCATATAAGGCTTCTGGTTTAATTACCGTATGATAATGCTTATCTTTGTATTCCAGGAGAGGGAAAGGAGAGGAAAGTATTGTATGTGTCTTTGGTAAGTTGGAAGGCTAATTCAACTTTGCGCGTATTTCTCCTAGATTCCATAGCTTTTTTCTCTAGGGCGTTCCAGCTGATCCATTCCCCAAGATATTCGAGTTCTTTCACTATCTCAATGTATTGTTCTCCCACTTGAAGCTTTTTTGGTGGTTTTTATATAGGATATTATTAACATCTTTACAATAGTTAATTTTAAGGCCCTCCTTGTTAATATGTCTAATTTTTTTTAACGCTGAATAATTACTAAATAAGTTATTAAGCATGTTTTTAAAATGCCTCTATATAATTTAAATGCTATACACGAGGCCCAATTAACCTCTTGTTTTGTTATAATTTCATAATACGTACAAGATTTTGTTGACAAATGGAATTGAAATAGTTTTTTTTAAAACGTAATAAATAGATATACAGCCTCCAAGCATTCAAAGGATTGTTTCCCTATTCCGTTCAAAAAAAAACTTTCTTCTTAATTTTCTGAAAAACCGATTTCACTAATGCAGATCAAAGTTAAAATGTGAAAACTTCATTAAAGTATTCGCTTATCATAATATGTATTTTTATCAGGTTATTGAAGAATTAGAATGAGGTTAGTTTTACAAATTATTTTTCATAACGTCAAAAAGACATAAGGAGCAGCACCTGAGAAAAATATGCCTTAAAAACGTGAAACTCTTGATCAGATTAGATCATATATATTTTTGTTAATAAAAGTTTGAATGATGCAAGTCAAATTTAATGTGCACCAACAGAATGGGAAAACATAAAGATAATTTGGTATTTATTATTTTAATTGTTAGTAAAATATCCTCAGTAGTAAATTAAACTAAATATCTTTTTAAAAAATTATAGAGACAGTAAGTTTTAAAACCTTGTCTGTACTTTAATTAAATTGTAAGTTATGTTTTTCAATAATAATCACAAAATTGTTACTTAATCATATAATATTATCTACGTTCATAAAACAGTATGTATAATAAATCATTTAAATTGAAACAAATTTTGGGTATAACATTAAGATCATATAACCAAAATTAATTAATTGAAGTGTATTATTGACATTTCTATTTGTATTTACAGGTATAATAATCATATATTTGTGTGCTTTATTTAACGTGTTCGATTAAAATCAAATCACTGTCAATTTTGTTGAGACAATTATTTATTTTAAATTGTTTATTTGTTTGAATAATATAATAACAAACATTGCAGTTGTACCAACATTTACAAATTAAAATACCCACTGTAGTGTTAATAAAATAGCTTAATAGGTTCACGTTTTTAAATTTATTAGCCCCAGTAATTAACATAAGTTTTTCGTTTATGCAATGTGCTATTTAGTTGCCCTGGTTTCGTTATATTGATGAGAAATTGATTTCTCTATAGTAAAATTAAAAGAGGGACTTTACTTAAATATTAAACAATTTAAAATTTGAAATTTTCATGCTTTACTTCCTAAGTGTATCTCGCTCCCTGACGTGATGGGATCGAATTTCTAAAGAATTTACATCAACCATACAAAAATGTTTAATAGGAATATCTTGTAGTAAAACGTATATCTTAAGTAGGCGATATAAGTTTTTGAAAATTTTTATTTCGCCACTGAAATCAGCGACAAAATATGCTCAAATTAGTATTTTATAGTGATTACGATGGTAAAGTAAGTGTATTCAACTGACACGTGAGAGAGTTATGGTTTTTAGATCTTGAATTTTCTCATTTGGAAACTTGGATTTTAATTGTTAAAAAACGTTTTATGTAATCTATGACATGTAAAAAAATCCCTGACAAGATTTCACCACGTATTGAGACAACAAATGATAAACGTTACCAAGGCTTGTAGAAGGGTTGAATACATATATAATATTAAAAAGAATAATATATATATATATATATATATATATATATGTGTGTGTGTGTGTGTGTGTGTGTGTGTGTGTGTGTGTGTGTGTGTGTGTGTGTGTGTGTGTGTGTGTGCAATAATATGTGTGTGTGTGTGTGTGTATATATATATATATATATATATATATATGTGTGTGTGTGTGTGTGTGTGTGTGTGTGTGTGTGTGTGTGTGTGTGTGTGTGTGTGTGTGTGTGTGTGTGTGTGTGTGTGTGTGTGTGTGTGTGTGTGTGTGTAGAAGGCTGTTAGCGACTCAATAAAACAGTTATTATTTCATATCCACAGGTCTGGATTATAACATGATAGCTGTTTTATTAATGTTCTTCAAAGGGTATTTGTGAGTGAGTAGATTCTTGTGTAAAACAGAATTTAAAGTAATGTTCAAAGTTATATTTTTTATCTTTATCGTATAGAAAAGCAGACACGTACTCGGTAAACGAGAACTTGCGTTTAGAAGTTTTTATCGGTTTTGAAATCACCAAAGTTGGGATATTTAAAAAATTTTAAATTACTTCATTAAAACTGTATCCGTTACGTTCTACTGCAGTTTAACTTATTAGACAATTCCCCATTTGGAGAATGAGCTATTATCCGGAAACCAAGACACGAGGTCTTGAAACGTCCAAATGACTAATGTTTTCGACCACAAAATCACTTTTTTATAGCACTTTTTATAAATTTCTTTTGAAAATCTAATTTACTATCGTAATATACAATAATCAAACAACTTTAAGTTCGGTGAAAATACAAAAGTTAGTATTACAGAGGTCATGGCTCATTTTTGTATTTTCTGTAAAATCTGTAAGTTTGATTAGTCAAACTAACTTAATCAAAAATAGTAAGAAATTCGATTTTAGTACTAGCATAGATAAGTTCGTTTTTCCTTAAAATACGTTAAACCATTTAAAATTTAAAAGAATTTCAAATTATAAAAATCACTTTATTTTTTATTATTAAAAAAATCTACTAACGAAATCAGCGTAAACATTTTCATGAATTAGCAATTTAAATTTTCTAACTTTTTTAAATATATATATATTAGCGATTCAATAAAACATTATTTCATATCCACGGTCTGGGTTATAACATGATATCCGGTTTTTTAATGTTCTACCCTATATAAAGTAAATTTTATGAAGCAAATTTTTCATAGTAAATTTTGAAATCATAGAAGTTGTTTTTTATCATTTCTTCCGGCAATTATCTCTGGAAATATTCAATCTGATATCAAGGGAATATTAAGAGTGGGATGCATGAAAATAGTCCACGTAGAAAATGGTCCAAACCACGATATTAATACAATTTTAGAAAATAGTCCAAAAAGACGATGGTGCAAACGTCAATGTATTTAAGAGTTACATGATAATGTATTTCGGATATATTGACTTGGCAATAACCGTGAAAACAATAAGTGATATCAGTTTAAATTTTATAAAAGAATGAAATGTATCATTGATGGTTGATTATTTTCGATACCGTTAAGTAATTCTTTTTGTTCATTTCATTTGTTTAAAAAATAGCCTACTCATGAAAAAATACGACGGGGAGAATGGGCTTAGAGATTTTTTTGTTTAGACCTGAAGATTACCAGTCATTTGGGTAAAATATAAGAAAAATCTATGATACGGTAGTAGTATTTTAAAATTTGTTATATTTGGTTGTTATAAAAACATTTCTCGAATTATCAATTTAATTTTTTCAATTTAATTGAAAATGATAACATTAGTAGATTTTAGTTTTGGTGAAATCGGATATTCACGTAAGTGTAAGAGAAAATTGTATTACTTGAAATACAGTATCATCACTTAATCTGCTTACATTGTCTGTATATAATAAAATGATAACTGATTTCAATTAATTCTCTCAAGTAAAATTTCTACAAAACAAATATTAATTTGTGAATTTTGATTAAAAGAAAAAATCGATTTCAGAATTAAAAATACCGACTTTAATAAATAATTTGTCAGTAATATTTCCATAGAACATTTTAACACTACATGTATATGCTATTACATACGTAGCTACTACATGCTATTACATACAGTAATATAATTAATAATATCGGCAGAAATTAACAATTAGAAATTAATTAGACATATTATTTTCACATCCTGATTTTATAGAAAATTTTTATTTCTACTAGTACTAAAGCACAATATGTTGGAAAGAAATTCAATATTGTAATTTACTGGTAAGTAATTTTAGTAGACATAATATATGAAAAATTTGCCTTAATATTAAAAATTTGAAAATTTTACGTTTTTATAAATTATGCAGATTGTACGTGTGGAAGTTTGTGCGATGTTTTCGTAACATTTGTTTTGAAATACACTGTATGCACTGAAAAAGTACAGGTCTTTGATCTTTTAAAGTAATACAGCTTTACAACTCTTTTCCTTTTTGCTTGTGCAATGTTAAGTACCTGGTGTATATCATGCAGCTACGTCATATTCTTAAAATTAAGATTTTCCACATTTCCAGAAAAGCCAAGTTTTAAAAAGGTTTTTTTACCTGAAATATTTAATATATATAACTATGTTTTATTTCTTTTACTAATGAAGTCATCCGGACATTTTGTACGTGTACAGTTGTATTACATGTTGATGAATATTTTAATTTTCATATTTTGTTAGATTTTACGTTATTTCAGGGTGTAACTTTGCTAACAATTGCCAAAAAAAATCAAGTTTGTTTTTTCTTGTTACATTTTATAGCCTAAAATCTCTTCTTTAAAATGATATGTAAATTTGTACGGTTTTTTTATTAAATGATATGTAAACGAAATATTTTCCATTGTAAATTCGACAACTTGATTGTAATTTTTAGTGTGACAACAGCGGCAAACGTCAATATTCTTTCATTAAACTTCTACATGTCATAAGGTATAATTATTCGGGTCATAGTATTACTTATGATGAATGAAACTACATTGTTTTAACATGTATTGGCTACGCTTTTTTCACCTAAAACGTTGCCAATTTATTGCATATTTCGTTTTAACTTTTGATGATTTTCCGTAAATTGTGTTTTAAGTAATTATGTACAGTTTTGTCAGAAAATAAGAACAATATTAATATGATTTTCTTATTGATTTAACATGCTGAACTCCAACAACAAAAGTTTAATTATAATAAATAATTACATTTGTTGATACAAATATATATTGTAAGCATATAGTTAAAAAATTGGCAACAATATAATTTTTATATAAGCAAACAACCCAACATTTCAAACGAGTAAACAGGTAGTGTGCGTATTAAAAGTCTCGGAAGAGCATCTACACTGCATCATTTAAATTTTTTTAAATAATTATTTTTAAATTCATTATAAATTAGAACGGAATATATTGTATTTAATTTTTTATAAATGAGATATTCTTTAAAAATCTCATTTAATTATTTTTGAAACTTCCTAGATTTTTTTTATTGCACCAGAAATGAAAGATCGTGTTATTACAAATAAAATATAACAACACTCTGAATTATACACAAATAAACTTGAAGTAAATTATAGTTATTATTGAGTATGTACTCTGTATTATCATTTGTGGCCCGGTCGTGTATCTTTTATTTCTGCAATTGAAGGATGAATGTTCAAAAACCCATTTGGTCATTAAATTTCTCATACTTATTTAACGTTTGTAAGATTATCAATACAAATATATTGGTTTTTATAGTAATTAAGTATATAAAATTGTAAAAAGGAAATAATAAATTATAATTAACTTCGCTCCAATAAGAGCAGATACATTTAGTACATCATTATTTAGATTATTTATAGTTAAATATATCTTACAAAACATATAAAAAATTAACTAATTTATAGATTATTAAATTATTAATGAATACCATTTACTTCATTTCCAAACAAACCGCCAAATAAAAATTATTAAAGCATTAACAGTTGGTTACTTTGTACAAAATTAATAGTTTTTATTTCTATGTAATTTAGATAAGAGCAATTGTTTTATTAACATTTTTTTAGAATTAAATTTAGCAATGAAATATAAAATTGGACCATTTCATACCATTAAAAGCTCCCACTTCCGCTCGTCAAGTAGTCAGAACAAAACGTTACATTTTCAATTCACGTGTTAAAATGCAAGGTTGAATACACGTAACAATTTTTTGAATTTTAAAGTATGCAAAAAACTATGGTTTGTTTAAAGAAAAAACAGTCTTACCGGTTTTAAGAAAATTGTACCTATGTTAAAATGGGGAAGGATAGATAGTGAACCCCTTAACAGAAAATTGGCAAAATATAAATTAGAGAAAATCTCAGTACAGTATATTATATTGTTATAACGAGAAATACTGTGTCACAAAACACTCAAGTAATTCATTGTAGAATAGAATAATTATAGGCTAATGTTAAGGAAATATTAACGAAATAAATTTGTAACCTAAAACAGATTAGTGAAACAATTTCTGTAAATATTTTTTATTAAAATTTATATTTTAAAAATGTTTACGTAAATGAAAAAATAATTTTTCTTAAGTAGTCTATTTTTTTAAAGTTGCACATAAAATTTCATAAGGTTATTTCAATTTATAGGCCAAACATTATAATACTGGTTTCTCAGTAAACTAAAATGTTTTTATATTAAAAATGTACACATATGGACAGTGTAAGAACAAGTATACGTGTTCCTTTATACGTTGAAGACAATTTTATAATAATTGCAAACCAAGTTAGATAAATTATTTCTATTTATCTAAGGACGTTGCGGTCTTCAAAACGCATTTTTATTATTACTCGTGTTATTTTATTAGTTATAATTGTTTTTCGGAAATCGGTTAAATAAATTACAATCAGGTTTGCTTCGCTTATCTACAGATAAAATGTTCCAAACGGAACGTTATAATACTGATAATAAAAACATTTAACTCTAACACAACACCACAACGAGAAATAAGATATGGTGGCAGCCATTACAGTGAGATCCAGTCCCAAGACAATGAAATGTAAGCCCCAAATCTGGCATCTGGATATTTGCATTCTTTATAAAGTTTGTATAAAATTTAAGTTTGTATTAATATCGGAACAAATAAATAAAAATATATTAATAGTTATTTTTTTTAATTTTGACATCTCTTTTTCAAATACCTTTAATAAGATGAATATTGCTCATTACAGAAATAATTTTATAAAAATTAATATAGTTTCCACAACCCATATTTACTTGTCGTTAGTAGTTTTATATTTACTACATTTTTTCAAGTATGTATAAATGCAATTTAATTATGTTACGTTTTTTAAATGTCGTGAAAATATAACTTTTACTTTTTTTAAATATGAATATTTTATTAATCATTAATTACTAATAAATTAATGAAAAATGTAATAAATAAAGTACAATTTAAAAATGTATTTTCTTATTTGAAATAAGTTCAGCTTAAATTTTTCTAGTAAGATCTGTTCAGTATCGCCCATCATCTTGCTCAATTCCCTCGGCCGTTACAACACGTTATCCATCACTCGAGTTAGCATTTCTTGCCGTATTGCCCTTATTGCAAACAATTCGAGTTGATTTAAGTCAGCTGGGTACGCCTGGACTGAAATTTAGATAATCTAGTAAAAATAATTCAGCAATGCTCCAATCTGAAGAGAGAACTGGCCAGCTTATGTGCAACTACAACAATCACAATTATCCGAAGTATCCCACATTTCCGGGATAAGCCAAGGTTTAAAAAGGTTTTAACCTAGATAAAACCTGAAGATAGGTGGCGTCTAAACGTCGCCCTGAGAGTGTTCATTGAGTTATCCGCTGGATGATCAGTAGCTCCAATTCGTTGAAGACATTGGGTAGAAACCTTAATTTTTAAGCTTATGAACGAAAGATAAGTCTTTGATATGCAAACGAATTGAACGGAGTTCACGGTTTCTGCATCTCCATTATCATCTTCAGAGAAATACGGACTGAAAATTCGTGAAGATAAAAGGATTTGACTAGGATTCTGATTACTCCCACTGCAGTGTTTTTCGTATTGACTTGGCCACAAATACGGAAATGTGCTTCATCACACATTATCAATAGATATAAACAAAAATTTGATCATTTGACTCTCAAAACTGTTCGCGAAACGTTAGCCTAATGTGCAAGATCTTACAACAATGAAAATTTACGTCTGAACGCAGAATTCTTTGTAGAGATATATTGAACATTTTCGAGGTCAATGAATGCTTTCTTACTGAGTACGTGGGCTGTGTGTAATGGCATCTCGTTATCGTTCAACGTTTTATTGTAAGTATCTTCACTGTTTTCACACTTCCACCACTATTCCTTCAGTTTGCTTACCTATCAGTTTCTCAAGTTACTTCTCCAGTCAGATGTTGTTATTCTATAAGGAACTCTTTTATATACGATAAAATTGAAAAAAGTTAAGAGTTTTTGATAAGCTACGAAACAAGAGTATTATAACTTTATAAGTTATGAGGTTATAACGTCAGCTGATTGCTTATTGTTGCCACAGCAACGAAGTTATAAGCAAAACCATATGTGCAAGTTATTTGTTACCGTTAAATGCAGGAATCAGATATACTACAGATTATCTGGATAATGTTCAGATTAACCGGGGTGATCCGTTAGAGTGCCGAAAACTGTTTCATTTCTAAAATTACCTAGATAATCTGCACATTGCCATCTAGGCACGCGTTAAAGTGAGAAGAAGAACAGTAACGGTTCTTTCGCTCAAATTAACATATAGTTATCTATTTTTTTGATATCTAAAGAATCAAGTTAACATTATCAACAAAATATTTGATATAATCAATCATCACACTTTTGAACTTTAACGATACGGAAGCAGTTAATGTGAACATTGCCTAGGTAAAATGCAGGAAACTCTTTATTCAGCACTTTAACGAGGTAAATCAGTTAATCTGCAGATTGGCTAGGTAATGTGCACATTAACGACTTTCAAGCTTTAACGGTAACATATTTTTTGCCCTAATCTTTATTTAGCAGAAGCTCAAATAACCAGTTTTGTAAAATATTGATGTTACAATTAAATGTTAAAGTTGTTATTGTATTAATATCTAACAGGTTTATACTTATGTTATTAATATTTCTTTGATTTTTGAAAGTAAATAAACATTGGAAATCTTCTTAAACTTCTCAATAGTTTTTACTTTTTATATTATGTTCAAATACAAACTCATTATCCCTGAAATTCATCAGTTTCAAGCATGTATTTTCTAAGTAATTTCATCGTATTTTATTGTTTTTCCTATTGTATTTGATAATTTAGAGAAACTTTTATTGTGTTACATTATGTTGATAATTTAATTCTCTAATATCAAATTAATATTTATCCCATAAATATTAAAAAACATAAAACCCTTGTTACAATAACAATATGAATTAATAAATTATTTTATTTAATTAAATTAATAATTTATTTATTTATTAATGAAAGTAAAAAATTAAAAATATTGTTTCAGATTCATATGGATGTGAAAATGAGCACCTTTGAACTTATTAGACTTTGATGGCTACCTTATATAAATATATATTTAAGTAACATTTTGTAGATCATTAATATCCAACACTATAAGTAATTATAAGGGCCATGTACGTTATTTAAGACTTTTTAAATAAGATCTGAAGAAAAATGTCATGTAAATATCATAGCTTATTGCACAGTCCTCTTCTTTGCTTCCAAGAGAGAAAAAGAATAAAGGGTAAAATATACGACAATTCTTATTCAGTTTGGAATAAATTTCACCGGTATTTTCATTTTACAATTTAAATGTTAATATTAAACCGTATTCAAATACGAAAATAATTCAAATATAACGTTATGTTTGTGTATAGTTTTATTTCCGTATTTCAGTAAATGGACTGTTTTAGTTTTTAAAAAAATAAGATATGTTATTACTTCATATTGCAAAATGATTTGCTAATTTTTTCAAATGAAAGTTAAACATTTCAAATCATAAAAGTATAAAGGGATAAAGGGGATAAGAATAAACATATATCTGACTAGTTTTGACAGCTTTCTGGTTTCGTTATGCTTCGCGTTTCGGTTTTACTTTTAGATTTATAAAACTTTAATATTTTAAGACTGTTAAATTAACTGTCAGTTAAAAAACTTTTCTGTGAAAAATGTACGAGAGAGAAAGAGAGTGAAGGCTGCTTTTTAGTAAAAGAGAAAATAGATATTTAAATAAAAAATGTTATCAAGTATAACCTTGAGAGTATGATGAAAACAGTTTTTTGTTTCAAAACGTAAATTTAAAATAATATAAGTAGCTGTTTTACCATTTATTAAAAGCACAATCTTCTAACAATATTTTAATATTATATTTATTCAGAAAAAAATCGGTATTATCCTAAGTTGTTTTTTATAAAACTTTTCGTCAAACAAAACTATTTAGAAAAATATATTAATTAGGACATGCGGAAGTTTTAACAACTGCAACGTATACATCACACTTTGCAACGGATATATTCTTCAAAATCTGTGTAAAACACTAACTGCCACAAACTGTGTTGAACGTCTGTAATGTAAAGTGAAGCAGTATGCAGCTGTCTTGTTGACTTGATGGAAGTGAATTTCTGAAAGTTAATAACATTGCAAACGTAGATGTTCTGAAAAGCAAACATTTTCTTAGGCGAAGAAAAAAAATTAACTTAATACAAATTTTCATTAAAACGTAACCTTAGCGTTTCTTTTCGCTTTTAAAACAAATTTCAAAATTTAAAACATTTGTTTGTGCAGGTTTTAACGTCAATTAACGAAGAAGAAAATTTTAATGAAAAACCGAAACACACACACACTTATACAATTTTTACTATTGCTTCGATTAGGTGAGGATCATATTACGTGGTTTTGAGTTTGGATTTTCCTGAGGACTATTTCAATTACTCATTTTCAGTTGAAATCGCTAAAAATGAAAGATAATTTTGTATTATTAGGATCTTAAGATTTTTAATATCAGAAATGCAATGTTTTGTTTGGAAGGAATATTTGTAGACGACAAGGTAACAAATCTGATTCTGATGGGTTTTACCAGTTTTGATAAGAATATGTTCTAATGATAACGAAACTTCACACTGAAGAACTTACTTGTGGTTTTTTAAGTTATAGTATTATATGATCACGAACTCTTCTATTCAAATTAATATAAAATCAGAAAATATTTTAGCCCCACTTTTCTAACTATCAATATTACATTAAATTACATTATAAACTAGAGGAAGGCTTATAAAACTGCAGGCACTGTGATAAATGGACCTATTGTGCAAGTAAACCTCTTGAGTATTACTTCAACAAATTGCTGTCCTTAGTAAGTTCCAACATCCCACTGACTAGCTCATCCTGTTGAAGGTCTCTATGGACCTGAAAACCAAAAACTCCCTAGTAAAGCCTCACGATAATGAATTACGTGTCCTGCAGTTTCCTCTTCTTTACTGAATAACCTACACACAGTTCCTCCGTGGTACATACCTATCCTGTATGTGCACCCTCTGACCACAGTGCCCAGTAATGAGACCTATGATTTTCCTGAATTGGGTCTGCCGCCCCTCTAAATCCTCCTTGAAGAACCTTACCTAAGAGGCGCTTGCTCTGGGAATGCCTATAAAGGCTATCGAATCCTGCCTGGAGTTGCTTGTTCATCCACCGGCCAACGACAAAGAGAGCCTTAATTACTATTACTATATTTTGGTGTTTGATATTACTTATAATTTGAGAAAAAAATGAATACAAATACTTGTATACATCTTTTAAGTAAAATATACAAATTAAAGTAAACGTTCGATACCATAAATGAGACTTTAGAAAGTAAGCTGTGGTAATCCAGTATTTTATAACTTGAATTATTGTTTTTACATAAGTGTACACAGTTTAGCCTTGGGTAGAGAAGATAGAAGATATAAAATGAGACGCGTACCGATGTGATATGTCAGAGTCGACAGCAATAAATATGTTTATATGTTGCCTTAGTCGTCCTTTTTTATGCTTCAAGAGTTCAATTCTTTACTATACAATTTTCGTTTTGTTATTGTTAGATTTAGACTGCTATCGACTAAACTGTAATAATTTGATTGAAATTAATTTCTATTCAGTTTTATTAATTGAAATGAAGTACAATAAACACGAACATCGTACGTACGTAAAAAATAATATTTTGTTTAGGAATTGTTAAATGCTTCAGTGATTCAACAATTTTTAATCAGATCTACATTACTTAATTTTAAAAATTCTGAAGCTGTTTCCACTGAAAAAATATTCATTTTTTCAGTTATGTAGAAAATGCTTTAACGTTCGATGCAAAATATAAGCAAGTATAAAATATAAAAAAACATAAATACAGAAAAAATAAATAAAAAGTTGTAAGTGGGATTATGAAAGTCAATAAATACATTGCAGTTATTTCAAAAAAGAGTAGATTTCGTAAATAAAACAAACATTTGTAAATAAAACTGTAGATAAATATGGAAGGAAAACTGTATAGATTTTTACTAAAAAGAAATAAAAATTTGTAAAAATCTAAAAACTAAAAAAATCTTACTTGAAAATGTTTTAAAAATTTTAATTGAAATCAAAGTGTTCTGATTATATTTATTACAGTGTAAATAAATTCATAAGATATATCCCAATAAATTAAATTTAAATTACATAACTTACTAAGTCACATAAATTACTATAAGTAGCTGTTTGTATAACGCAATAAAAATAAAATGTGTATTAAAGGAAGAATTTCGTACAAAATGACCAATTAGTATATTTTGTAAATAACGTTACTTAGAAATGAGTAAAAAAGAATGACTGTAGAGAAAGCTTTAGGTCGAGAGCTCAATATATTCGTACTAGCTCAAGTAAGAGTATCAATATATCGTAAGGGCCCAATATACTGTTTCCTAGCAATGATGTAATTATTAGAATTCTTAAAATTAACCTACTGATTGTGTTTATCAGAATCACTAAATATTGATACGCGAAGAGAGATAAAATATAATTGCATTTTTTGCAGGTATATTTAACTTTTTAAATCAAAATTCATAATTTGAATATCTTTTTTGTCCCCTAACAAATCATCTTCTTATCCCGTTTTATTTGTATGATTGTGTTTTCAATAAATTAAAAACAAAACTAAAATGTCTGTAATATTAAAAGATAAATGTGAATTTTGTAATACTGCAAATATACTCGATTAGTTTTTTTTTTATTTTAAGGCGAAAATCACATTGAGGCTATTATCACCTCCCTAAATGTAAGTGTAGTGTTGTAAGTGTAAGTGTATGTTAGACTCGGGTCCGCGAGGCACTTATCATCTCAATACGTGCAGTTCCTCCTGCGGGGATACACGATTAGAATCAATTATTTACTACTGAATTCGAAACTTTGAAAGAAACCATTTGAAAATGGTATAATTTTGTCGTAACCATACTGACATATTTAAAAACAATTGTTAAAAACATGTACACTCTTTTACATTAAACAGTAATTACCGTCAATTATTAAGTTGAGGAAATATTTATGTAGTTATTCTATTTTTTTAAAAACAATAATGAGTTTGAAACATTTATTTTTAAAGATTTTTTCAAAAACTTTAAAACCAGTTAAGATTTCTAATTTTGATTTCGGTAAAGAGACTAGCAAGGAAAATAATTAAAGGAGCCAATATGAGGTCGAATGCGTACTTATCCGCTCAAGAAATACCTTTTTACTGTTATTCGTACTTCAACAGGTTTAAAATGTTATCTTAAAAGTCTTTAAATTGTTTAAAAGCAAAGCCAAGTACGAAAGGATATGGTCTGTACTTGACGCAAACTAACTAAACTTGGATTAAGAAAGTTAAACTTGCAACTTGTTGACATTAAGCCTAATTTAAACACAGGACTTCCCCAACAAATGTGGACATACTGCAGAAGGAAAAAATTAAATTATTTTTAAAAAATCGCGATTTTTTAAAATTTAATACCCTTATTTGGTTAGTTACTGGAATAAAATTTTACAGCATTAGTTATAATTTCAAAAGGATAAAAAATTTTAACTAAAATTAAAAAGTAATGGAATGAAATTTTTCAGATTTTTCAACAAATATTTGTGTAATCTGTTTATTATAAAATTATAATTGTAAAAGAGCAATCAATTTATGTCTATTATAGCTTAAAATTAAGAAGTCATTCAATATAAACTATATATAATAACCTCTCACCTAAAACATTTGTTTATTTATATTTGTTTTATATTTTATATATTTATATTTGTTTATTTATATTTTGTTTTTAAGTAGAGCGTAGATTAATATAAATACTAAATAATGCCTTATGGTAAACTTTCAATGTAAGAAATTGGATTGTTTAAATTGCTTATATAATGTATTCCAATAATTTACAAATAATTTTTGAAAGATAAAACCTTAAACTGTTTTTTAAACTGTTACACGATATATACTTATTATATTTTATACAAAATATTTGTTGAATGGCTGATAAATTAGATAGATTCATTTCAGTAAATTATTTTTTAGTTTGTCAAAACAAAACTAAAATTTTAAAATAATGTTTGACAAGTTTAGTTGATGGAAAATAATTTTAAAAGTTTTCCTTAAATTAGTAGGCCTACATAAAAATCAAGTATAAATGAATATTGTAACACCTTTGAAACAAATGTTTATAACTTTTTGATAAGTTTTTAAACATTTTGAGTTATTTGGAAAATATTCGCCACGCATTGGCGAAATATTTGTCAAGTAGAATACAAGCTCTGCCAGAAGTTTAATGAACATACAGGAACTATTTTTTACTCCAATCAAAAACTTTTTATTTTAACAAAATATATTTTAAGTAAATGTAAAAAAAAAGATTAAAAGAGCAAGTTGGGTGATCAAGTATTCACGAGTCAGCATTTAACAAAGACGTAAAGAGGACGTCTTGACGCTGAGCCCTTATCCTTGAAACTGCTCTGCAATTTGCAAGTATTGAACTGAACATTCCTCCCTCTCGTACATGGGAACTATAACACTTTAGGTAACAAAAGTAGGATTGTTACGATTACTGCTGGATTGTTATAGTCCACCCGGAATTAGCCATTGAGCAGGATATATACAATATCTGTAGCCATATGTTTTATTTTGTAGTTTTGAGAACTTGCCTCAGTTTAGCTATATGTTTAAATCTGAAACCCATAGGCCTACATAAATCTAAAATTAACTGGCTGGGAGTCTGTTGACTTTGTCTGCCAATTGAATATATTTCCCAAACTAATAATTATATTATTAGACGTAATATATTTTAGTATTTAAAAGTAAATTTTATTTTTAGGTTTTTAGGCTTTTGTTTAAAGGTACATATTACACCTTTATTTCTTAAAATGAACATAATTTCCATATCCCATTTTCCACCTAGTAGATAATAGACCTTGACTAATTACAGGATCAATTGGAGTAATAACCCTAACATTAGGGACAGTAATAATATTTCAAAAAACAAATTTTAACCTATTAATAATTGGATTAACCATTGTTATAATAACCGAATATAAATGATGACCAGACATTACACGAGAATCTTCACTATAAAGAATACACACATTACCAGTTACAAAAATAATAAAAATAGCAATAGTTATATTTATTATTTCAGAAATCTTATTCTTTACATCATTTTTCTGAAGATTCTTTCACAGAAGATTAGTACCAACAGTAGAAATTGGAATAAATTGACCCCCAAAAGGAATTACTACATTTAACCCAATACAAAGTCCACTTCTTAATACAATAATCCTTTTATCATCAGGAATTAGAATAACAATTCAAGGATTATTTTTTACGATCATATTAGGAACATATTTTTCACTATTACAAGGATATGAATACTACGAGGCACCTTTCTCAATTTACTCAATTTACGGATCAACATTCTTCAAAGCAACAGGATTTAACGAATTACACGTATCAATTGGAACAACATTTATTATCATTACCACAATACAACACATAATATTCCACTTTTCTAATATTTCATCTCTTCGGATTTGAAGCAGCAGTTTGATATTGACATTTTGTAGACCTAGTATGACTCTTTATATATGTTTTAATCTCAATGTAGGAATGTGATTTTTACATTTTTTTAAATATTTTTTTTGTATTTTTTTGCATCTATGTCTCAAAAAGCATTATTTATATACATATATATATATATATATATATATATATATATATATATATATATATATATATATATATATATATATATATATATATATATATATATATATATATATATATATATATATATATATATATATATATATATATATATATATATATATATATATATATATATATATATATATATATATAAAGCTGTTCACATTTTCATATATAAAATCTTCAAAAGCATAATTTTATCTTCATAAATACCGAATGATTCTCTATTATTGATTAATAGTAGTAGTAAGGAAATAGATTCAATATGACCGACTGGTCCTATGGTCGTGGTAAAAGCTAATTGTTTTTCTTATATTAAGTTTTATTACGTGAATTGAATAATTACGTTTTATTAAGTAAATTTACGTAAAAAATTAAAGCATCCAAAATAATTTTTAAAGTATAATATAAATGCAGGTTTATTGAATTGAAATTGAAATTTTGTTTGGTAAATTTTCCACTGTAAAGTAAATTTACAAAATTTAATGTTTACACCATATTGGTAACTCAAAGCACAATAGCTTCGCAGTATATTATATTGGAGCTCCCACATTATATTGGAGCCTAATCGTCGCTCCAACATAGAATTCTGACACGCTCGTAACTTTTTCCGCCAATTTAATCGATAACCGTAATGTTTACAAAAATGTTACTAGAACAATTGTTTTTGAAATTGTATGTTATCACTCTTTGAAACGGTCAAAATTGTTTCAGGACGAGCCGAATCACACATAATTGCAGCAAGTATTACTGGAAATTGCCAGTAAGTGCACTCGTTTTGTTAAATCTAAAGCCGCCATCTTGAAACGGAAGTAAATGAAAATGTTTTCAAATTTTTAAAAACTTATAAATTTTGTTGTAATATATTTAAAAAAATATTATTTCATTATGGTATATCAGCATTAAAAACTGCTAAATACAATTAAAATTTTTAATTTTCAAAATCCATTAGAAATTAAATTTTACGGCGGTAAAATCAAAGTAATAATTTATAATTGTCGCAATATACAATTATAGGCCTGTATGTGCAGTTTAGCAGAACCTTACTGTGTCCTCTTCGTAAATTATTATATTATCCCTCGTATGATATTCAAACATCTTTAGACTGTGTTGTTTGTTCGATTGGAAATAACCTCAACGTTTTCATTGACGTTAATGACACGTGCCACATTAAAATACTGCAGTTAAGGATATTTGTTCGGCTAGTTTTAAAAAATAAATATTATAAAAATACTTTGTGCTTTTTATTTACATAAAAACTGTCGTTTCTCTTAAACTTCATACTTTTAATATAAAGTTAAAGGATGTTACAAAAACAGTTTTTCAGTTTGCGTATAGGGTTAGTTGATACTTTAGTCTGGTAACTGTTTACGTGAGCTCGTAACCGAGCCTGACGTTGCATTTCCCACCTTGTTTATGTATTGGCTTAACGTGTAGCATTGTTTATAGGAACAGCTGTAAGTTTGCGTGAAAGCTTTTTACAAAATGTTTTGCCTGTAACGTTATAATTTAACAGTTCAAAGAACTGTAGACCTCGCAGTGTATTCTTTTCTAGATCACTGCTCCATGACAGCTCCCTCACCCCTTATACATTTTCCATGTAAATTTTAAAATGTAACTGAAACAATTTCATTGGACATTTTATAATTTTCTCTGCAAATCATTCAAAATTTAGTAGGTCTTGCCATTAATTCAGTATTATAGAAAATAACCAGTAACTGCAATCGCCATCTTGAAAAGTAAATTAAATTAGATTTTACTCAAGTTACCTTTGCATCAAATTTTAAAATAATCGGTCAATGCGTTTGATCAAAACTTCGTTACAAATAAAAACAGAAACTAAGTGGTCGAGTTGAATGACCGAACTCAATTTGTTCAGTCAATTTTGTATATTATGATTCGTATGTTTATGGGTATAGTTATTCTAAATAATTTCCAAAAACGTATTTCAAAAACATATAATTCTGTCTACCTTATAAAGAGCATTATGAACAAGTTTTGCGCTTAAAAATGGGCCAAATAATACGCGTATTTAAAAACATATTTCATTAATACTATTTAAATCGTTAGAATTTATAAATTAAGTTATTACTCAAAAACGAAAAGTTTGCAAAGGTTAAACAGTATGTTTAAAAGCAGTTCTCAGTTGAAGACACGTTAATGGAAATCTACCGGTAATCAATTTAAAGTTATTTAAAAACATATTTCATTAATACTATTTAAATCGTTAGAATTTATAAATTAAGTTATTACTCAAAAACGAAAAGTTTGCAAAGGTTAAACAGTATGTTTAAAAGCAGTTCTCAGTTGAAGACACAGTTATTCTACCGGTAATCAATTTAAAGTTATTTAAAAACATATTTCATTAATACTATTTAAATCGTTAGAATTTATAAATTAAGTTATTACTCAAAAACGAAAAGTTCGCAAAGCTTAAACAGTACGTATAAAAACAGTTCTCAGTTGAAGACACGTTAATGGAAATCTACCGGTAATCAGTATCGTTAGAATTTATAAATTAAATTTACTAAAAAAGCTTAAAATAAATATAAAAACAGTTCTCAGTTGAAAACACGTTAAATCTATCGATAATCAATTTAAAGTTATTTAATTACATATTTCATTAATACTCAAAATCGAAAATTTCTAAATTAAGCTTATTACTCAGTACGAAAAGTTCACAAAGTTCTCAGTATGTGAAAACAGTTCTCATTTGATGGAAATCTACCGGTAATCAATTTAAAGTTTAAATGCAAAAATAATGATTAGATTGTCTTGTAGAAAACTTTAACGCTATCTTTAAAACATTATGATTACTTTGAAATTATTATTACGCTATTAAATTATTTAGTATTGTCATTAATCAAATTACCATAATTTTATTTAAAGTTCTTTGTTTTAAACTTAACGGTGTAAAAGAGTGGAGGTTGAAATTTGAAAATGTCTTATAAACGACTAAAACATTTTAGTTTTGTAAAACAACTCTCGTTATGGCGCCATTAACTTACATCGTGTTCCATTTTTACCCGCTCTATCCTTTTTTCAGTTTTATTAGAATTAAACGACAAAACGATGTGGTCAGAGATGTTCGTCTTTGCCTAATTTGCTCTTCCGTAACGATACTTCCGTTACTTTAAAATTTAATGAAACGTAAAATATGTAAACTATATTTTTTTTTGAAAATTTATAGTATTTAATAGAATGAAAAATAAAAAAATATTTCTACTGTTTAATGTAACCCAATTTGGAAAGTAACAGAAACCAAAATAATTTATTTTAATATTTAATTTGCGTTGGCATTAATTAGATAAAACATTTTGTTATTACAGGCCCCTATAATGAAATTAACTTTGAAAATTTTGTGTAAGTCAATAACTCTCATTAAACACCTTTTGAATGTGTAATGTATATAAATTTATTTGCTATAATTGTATACAGGGTGTTTCACAACAAAACGGGAAGACACAATCTGTTAATGCAATAAAGTTAAATATTTACATAATTCCTAAAATGCTTGAGATTTGCCATGTTTAATTGTCATGTCTAATTTCCATGTTTAGTGTTATTAACAAAAAAATCAAACTATTTTTTTTAACAATCATATGTTAACAATACTTTAACTTCAGCGTGTTATTTAGGCACGCGATTTTCCTAAAGGCACAATTTGAGAAAAATAATCATCCTTTTAATCTTTGCATAACAGCGGCTATTAAAACTCTTTAAAGCGGAATATATTGAAATCTATTAGATTTACACAATACTTACAAAACATGACAGATTTCGCTTTTTTAATGACAAACAAAATTAATTTTCTATTTTTCTTTAACTTAGAGGATAAAATTGATTTAGCGAAAAAAAGCCGAAAATATGACTACACAATTTTTTAAAAATATACTAATGGAAATTAGTAACTGAAATAAGACTAACAAAATTGAAATAAAAGGAATTTGAATTCCAGAAACAAATCGTAAAACAGTTTGCTGAATTATTTTGTAATTAATTTTGTTAATTAAAAGTCCGTTATTTTGTTTTCAAATTAGCAAAATTAACCGACCTTTCTGGACAATTTAAACTAGATAATAATTTTCCTTTTACTTCGAACATAAACTATGTAATCTTTCATCAAGAAGTATTAAAATTTTTCTGGTTTGGAATGGGAGTAATTTTTTAAATCTCGTTTAGACAGTGATATATTTTTCTTATTTTCAACATCAAGTATGATTGTGTGTAGGTGTGTGTGTGTGTGTGTGTGTGTGTGTGTGTGTGTGTGTGTGTGTGTGTGTGTGTGTGTGTGTGTGTGTGTGTGTGCGCGCGCGCGCGCGCTAGCGTGTGCAAGTCCCTTATCCCTCATCTCTTAACTGCATCCCTTCCTCTCATCCCTTAACTGCAGATTTTTAGTCCTTTTTGATGGATTTTTATATATTATAATGTATATTATAACATATTATAATGCCTTACTTTATTAATCACTGTATAAAACGCGTCCGTAGACGATTCAATACATTAGACTGAGTTACACTTTTACACATATGAACAAATTGTGAATCAATTAACAAAGTGAAAATCTATCATCCAGATTTTAATTTAGAAGACTCCAAGCCTAGCTCTTTGGATAAATAATTTAATGTGAAAAGTTGTTATTATGTTCTTGCACATTTAGTTTCTTTGTTATTGGTAAAAGGAAGTGTCACTCAACAAAAACCATCTGCCAAGTGATTTATTTATTTAACACTTTGCTACAGTTGGAAAAGCTCAAATTATTAGCTTTAAGGTTTTATATAAATTATTTGTACAATAAGTAGTAAATGAGAGTGTGTATACTGAATATATACAATAACTGAAATTATGAAACTTCTTTTATTTTGTTATTTTAGTTTATAAAAACTTCAGATAGCCAACATTTTGAATATAGATACAATATCTTTTGAAAGTTTCCCATAATATTTTCTTGACAACGAAAAAATTTGTATGAAATTTTATTTGTTTAGAGTAAATGGTTATTAACACTAAATGGTAAATGGTTATTTCTTTTTATAAAAAGAAGCACATACAAATAGGCAAATGGAAAACAAATATTTTAGGACAAGCCTCTATAGGAATGTGTTTGTTTATTTTGTACGTATAATCGGATTATTTTTCCGGTAGGAATTCATTATGAAAAATTTTTGAATATATTAGTTTGGTTTTTATTGATGTGCCTACACTTTCAGACTGACAGACTTTAAAGTCAAAACTACTTGTATGGACTCAACTGATTTTAAAACCTACACATTTATTAATTTTTTAGGATCAATTTCTTGACAATTATAAAACGTCTTTGTATTTCATACAGTAAGAAAGTAAAAATAAGAAGCATATAAAATATCGGTTGTCCTTAAAACACTGACAAAAACAAGTTTTTATACTAAGGTTGTTCGTAAAGTAAGGATCCCAAGACGCTATAGTCGCTTCGAACGTTGTTACGCGGGATTCGCTGTTATTGGCTTACAGCTTGGTTCTTCCTCTCCCAATCCCCACTCCGCGACCGGTCTGCGACGCTCAGTCTTGGCTTGGTAGCCTATAATAATGGAATTGCCTCTTCTGTCTCCCGCCAGGTGCGAATTACGCTCTGTTATTCGGTTTTTGTGTGCAAAAAACACTGCGCTTTGGACATTCATATCCAACTGTGTGAAGTCTGCGGAGAAAAATGTATGAGCATACAACACGTGCGCAAATGGTGCAGAGATTTTAAAGACGGACGTTCATGACGACCAGCGTTCCGGACGGTCGTCTGTTTTGGACGAAACGATTGCGAAAGTGGAAGAAGCATTGCTGAAGGATCCAAGGGTGACTGTTCGGGAGCTCTCCGAGATGATCCCTGATGTCAGCAAGACGTGCGTTAATAAAAGTTTGACAGATCATTTAGGTTATAGCAAGGTTTGTGCAAAATGGATCCCAAGCAGACCACAAAGGGCAACGGATTGATGCTGCCGGCGAATTTCTTCAGGCCTACGAAACCGATGGCGAGAAATTCTTGGACTCCATTGTCACTGGGGACGAGACCTGGGTACACTATACGACACCAGAAACGAAAGAACAATCACATCAGTGGTCGCCGAAGACGCGGAAGTTCAAACAAAAACTGGCTGCCGGAAAAGTCATGGCGAGCGTGTTTTGGGACAGGAAGGGGTTATTGTTGTGCGAATTCATGGGAACCGGCACAACAATCAATGCTGATCGTTACTGTGAAACATTAATGAACCTTCGCAGCGCGATTCAAAACAAAAGGAGAGACATGCTCACAAAGGGAGTTTGTTTCCATCAAGACAACGCTCTTCCGCACGCCGCCCGTGTAACAACCGATATCATCAACCAATTTGATGGGATAGTGTCACACATCCGTCCTACAGCCCGGACTTAGCCCTACGTGACTACCATTTCTTCACTAATTTGAAGAAACACGTAGGTAGGACGCATTTCAGTACCAGAGAGGAGCTGAAAGAAGAAGTTTTAAGCTACTTAGCGTCGCGGCGGGAGAGTTTTTCGACTCAGGCATACAACAGATGGTTCACCGTACGCAAAAATGCATCGATCTCAACGGCGATTATGTCGAAAAATAAAATAAAGTGTAAGCTTTCCAAAAATGTATTATTCAATGCAAAGAAATATGTTTCTCATTGTGAAAAATTATTGGGAACTATTTTACGGACAACCCTCGTATATATTCCTTCCTTCAAAAACCTTTCTTAAAATACTGCAACATTTGAAAAAAAATTAGTGAATGTGTGTGTGTGTATATATATATATATATATATATATATATATATATATATATATACACTAATTTTTTTTCAAATGTTGGCAGTATTTTAGGGAAGGTTTTACGGAGAAAACCTTTGTAAATTTTCCCGAGTGCTACTACAGTCAGAGTGAGAGCCCTTTGAAATTACATCAGAAATAGATAGCATGTCTTTCGTCTGTGATTGTTCTACTCATTCGTTTGTATGAACAAATAAATCACCTGATTTATTCTTGGCATTTTAGCCGATCAGATTTTTAGTAGTTTTGTTGTTACTAAATAAGCATAATTAAATAAATTATATTATAGGCCCAAGATGATGTCCATTATCCAACAGAATTTTTAACTGCCCGGATTACCGCTTCACAACCTACAATTAAAAGTTGGATAGGTAATCATTATGTTGCAAAATATCAACAAACCACGTCTTTGTAACGGTACTCCGACTTGGGATGAAGAAATTAATAAACAACATCATCGAAGCTACAATTCTTATGGAAAATACAAAGGCGACGACGTTTTGATCCCGCGCATTCCGATGATACCGACCGACATGGCATTCGATTTTAAACGATTGCATTTTCCAGTACGGCCAGGGTTTGCATGTCGATAAACAAATCGCGAGGGCAGTCGTTGCATGTTTGCGCTATTAATCTGGAAAATCCATGCTTTTCGCATGGTCGGTTATACGTCGGAAAACCAACAGACTTATTTGTTTTTGAGCCAGACAACAAAAAATATTTACGAAAAAACACTGCAATAGACAAAATGGTAACTTCCTACAGGTAAATAATATATTTCAAAAGTTATTTTAATTTCAAATTTAAATTAATGAAATATATAATTTAGTTAATATGACACTTTTACTTAATTTTAAAATTTACTTTTCTCGAATTATTAATTGATCATTCAATTGAACATTTATGGCCAAAACGACGTCTGTTGGGTCAGCTAGTAATGGATAATAATTCATATTATCTGTGCTCTAACAAAATGTCGGTAATGTTTTTAATCACTAAAGTTTTATTATACTTCCAGTTGTATTTTTTAAATTTAGTTACTTTCACAATATCAAATAGGCCTACATCTTAATTGTATGTCTAATTTTAAATTAAAAAATGAACTATAATAAGTATTTTAATATAAGAAGAACTTCTAACTAAGCGGATATGAATTTTAAAATGTTTGAGGTAAGACAACAATAATGTCTTAATTAATTATTTAACTTAAGAAATAAATAAATAAATATATCAATGAAAAATTAAAGTTGCACAAAAAATTAAAGAAGTCCCGAGTACCATTTTCAGTGTTGAAACTTTAGATTCGAAATATTAGCTACAATTAATAAATACTTTTAAAACAAAAATTATGTTTTAAAATATACAAAGCTCCTCACGACATAAATATAAAACGTTATAAATGTTATGTTAGCTTTTAAAGGCCACTAAATCGTGTTTTACTTAGTTAAGTTAGTGTTTCTAAATAAAGTCAGAAGACTAAATAAAGGCAAGATGTGTGATTTAAAGTGACATTTTGTTTTGGCCGTATTATAAGGATTGTAGCCTAGGAGATAAGCCCTACGGAGTTATAGTCTTTCTTTACGCTATGTACTTTGATGTTTAACACAATCTTATATTGGTTAGTAGTAGCCTGCACTAATGTAAAATTCATTATGCAACGTAAGCTTGAAGAATATAATTATTTTTCACGTTTTAATAGTTGTTATATTTACGTTAAATAAACAACAAAAGCCTCTAATTATATTTAATTTTTTTATGTGTCAACAATAATAATTTCTTTGTTAAATGTTATTACCTAGTTATGGAGTATTTATATTATAATTGCAGTGTGTTCAGATGTTTGCCATCATTTCCTTATATAAAATAACTAGCATTACCCGTTGCGGCTTCGCCCACGAAACTTAAACTGTTCAGTAATGTAATTATTTAGAAATATAAAAAAATATATTAATAAAAGCGTGATCATCTAAACTCGTGATTATTTTACAGTGAATATGAAAAGATATTATAACCTGAATGTGTTATTTTATTTAAATCTGATAAAAAAATATTTTTTCCTTTTAGAGGATGAATTCGGGGGGGGGGAATGCTGAATTACGTGTATCATAATTTGTGTTTTAGAATATTTTGTTTACTTTTAAGAAAAGCCGATAAAAAAATGTTTCTCTAATGAAAACACTTTTTTCTCCAATTATACCTCTTTTTTACATTTTAATTTTTTTACGGAATGAATTTTTCATGTATTTCATTATTTGTGTTTCATAGCATATTTCTAAAATATACGATCCAAAACAAATATTTTTTCAATGCAAAATTGTATACTCCTTTTTTACATTTTCTACCCCCTTTCAATCTCTTTAGGGGATGAGTTTAGGGAAATGGTGAAAAATATATTGCATTACTTATATTTAAGAGTGGCTATGTTACGTTTTAAGAATTTCAGACGAAAAACATATTTTTTCCAATAAAAATTGTTTTACCTCATTTTTACCTCTTTATGTGTTAAATAATGGAAAATCCTTTTTCAGTGCACCCCTACATGTGGTGGTAATATTGAAAACTTCAAATCTTTAGCTAATGTAGTCTCGGCTATACGTTGATTATTAAAGTTGAAATGAGTAAGTAGTTTAATGGCGTTGAAATCAAATTTCTACAAAATCCTTTCTTAGTGTACCTCAAAATTGTTGTTGGAAGCTTCCCTGAAAATTGCAAGTTTCTAGCTATAATAGACGCTGTACTTTTATTATTAAATTTAGACTGGGTAAGTAGTTTAGTGACGATAAAATCAAATTTTTGCAAGATACTTTCTTAGTGTACCTCAACATTGTTGTTGGAAGCTTCCCTGAAAATTTCAAGTCTCAAGTTATTATAGTCTTGGTTGTACGTTGATTATTAAATTTGGACTGGGTAAGTAGTTTAATGACGATAAAATCAAATTTTTGCAAGATACTTTCTTAGTGCACCTCAAAATTGTTGTAAGAATGTACCCTGAAAATTTCAAGTCTCAAGTTATTATAGTCTTGGTTGTACGTTGATTATTAAATTTGGACTGGGTAAGTAGTTTAATGACGATAAAATCAAATTTTTGCAAGATACTTTCTTAGTGCACCTCAAAATTGTTGTAAGAATGTACCCTGAAAATTTCAAGTCTCAATTTATTATAGTCTTGGTTGTACGTTGATTATTAAATTTGAACTGGGTAAGTAGTTTAATGGCGTTAAAATAAAATTTTTGCAAAATCCTTTCTTAGTGTATGCCTATATGGTAACATAAATGTACCCTGAAAATTTCAAGTTGCTAGCTAAAATTGTTTTGGCTCTGCATTGATTATGAATCAGTCAGTCGGTCAGGACTTCTTCTTTTATATATTAAGATTCACAGGGAGTATGAATCAACTCTTGTCATTCTCAAGTGCCTAACTTATAACCCAAACCAACAAAAAGAACGTAAGCCTAGATGCCTAGGCTTATATTAATATTCTTAAAACTAGGAAGAAGAAAACACTAACAGTGAGTGGTCAAACCAGAAATAAAACTAAGACGCATGCGATCAGGAAGCCATATGATATCTTGTCAATAACCTTCATCAGGTAGCTCTCTCCGTCCGATGTTGGCAGGTACAATTTTATACAGTCTGGTAAATTAATGTTTCTTTACATTTTACATACATTTTTTGTACGATATTTTTCAGCTCTTGTGTAGCAATTTCGTTTCGTTTTCTTACTAACTTATGGTTTTCTGATCGCAAGTAAGTCTTGTGTTGCATTGTGGTTCCATCAATCAGGGATTTGATCTAAATGTTTTTAAATATATTAACGTAGAACGTAGAACCTAGAAATTTAGATTATGCTTTTGCTTCATGGTTAGGTTTTAAATTAGGCATTTGAGAAAAGATAATTTATCTATACTGTACATGTCAGACACTATTGACTTAAATTGCCTAGTTGACTATACGTAATAATACATATACTATAAAAAAATCAAACAACTGCATAATGCTATTTTTATAGTAAAGTATTGCAATAATATAGAAAAAGCATTGTGAATTAGAAATAAAATAATGTTAAACTTTACAAAAATATTTAGAAACAATTAATATTTAAAATATTTATATTTAATTATCGTTTAAATTTTGTTAAAAATTTTCTAAAACATGACACTCATATATAAATAAAACGACAATCGCACGAGTAACGATTAAAAAATTAAAAAAAACGTTATTGCAATCGTAAAGATGTACGTAACAGAAAATTAATTTCCCGAAAACAAATTGCATTATTTATATTATATACAGATGTAATAATAACTAGAAACAAATAATTTTATAAGAAAGTTTTTGTGTTATAACAATGTTGAATCGACGCTGGCGAACAACGTCATTAAATTATCTAAACCAGACACATTTCTTGCCTTGATTAGCATTTAAAGTGATGCGATGTGTTTATGTTTCGCAAACTTATTCAATTAACCTGCTCTAAACACAAACGATTATGCATCCTACTTGGAATCAAAATTAATAGGCAACTAATTAATCTATAATGTCTGGTTATTATGTCTTACAGGTTTGTTTATAAATTTAATTAAATTGTTATTTATTCAGCTCCATTTTTAATATCAATTTATAAAATAATACTATATATCCTTTTATTGGGGTTCAGGCTTCCAACGAGTGGAAGCCGCCTCGGTGGTCTAGTGGATAGCGTACTAGGCTTTCACCCCGAGGACCCGGGTTCGATTCCCGGCGAGGACTTGGCATTTTCATATGCTATATATCATCCCATCGTCTGCATTAGCCCAAGTGTGCACAATAGTCGGACGTTAAACACAAAAAAAAATCCAACGAGTGAAGTATATTTACGTTAACAGTATAATATACTGTAAAAATAGCGTTTACAGACAAAAAAACGTTAATGCGCTGGAGGATACAAAAAGTGAAAACGTGAACAAATTAGTGTATGTATTTATTTAAGTTACTAATTTCAATTTGATTTTAAAATAAAAACAATTTGAAAGTTTAATTGTAAATGTGCTAAGTATTTTGTGTTAGTTGTACTGGGTATGTACCAAAATCATTCTATTACAATGGCGTTCATTAACAATAATTGAAATTATTTCATTATCTGTTATTTGAAACCTATCTACATCACACAGGCCTATAATCCTATAAAACACCTATCTTGTACAACAATATATCCAATTTTTAATGCCCTAATAATGGTGTTCATTAATAATTTAAATAATAATAATTACTTACTTATACGTAATATATTAAAGAACAATCTCACATAAACAACTGCAAAATAATACATTTATTGTGCTAGCTGTTCTGGTTATGTAGTATGATGGCGTTAATTTTAATTTTAATATTTATTATTGAACGTTTTAATTTTAAAGGAGAATCATTCAATAGTGTACATGCAAGATATATTTGTATAAACGTGTGTGTGTGTGTGTGTGTGTGTACGTGCGTGCTTGTTTTAAAATTCACAACACAATCCGTTTCACAGTTTCAAAATGACACGATTGGCAAAATCAGATTTTCAAAAAAGTGTAAGATGAACATTTTTATTTCGATACAGTCCTTTTTGGAAATTCGCTTCCATCAAGTCAGCGACACAGTTACATTTCATGATTATTGTTGTTATTAACGACTTTGATTAGAAGAAAATAATTATTAAACACTGTAACTATTTATTCAAGGCAATTATAAATAACTTTAATTTCGTTAAATCTTTTACTTGTTTCTTTTACGTCTCTTGCGAAAACCTGGTATTTTTAAACTCAGTTTTTTTCGAAAACTTCATTTACGTTTAAATAAAACTTCCCGAAATGTACCACTTATTCGAGGAGTCATTTTTCTAATTTTAATTTTACAATTTAAAATGCAATAACGTGACCACAATTCGAATTGTTAATAGTTTCACGAAAAAAATTAATAATTAAATAAAAGAGTTTTTGTTAAATTATATGACGAGTTTTAAATTCTGAAAGCAACAAAATAACAATATACTTAACGAAGTATAATCCAGTTAACTGCGTCCATCGGACATGACTAAATTTAAACAGTTTATTTTAACGGTAACCACAGCACAAACTGCTAATAATACTTGCGGATTAAAAATACCCGTATATAGCTATTAGAAGTTTCACTTGTGAAAACCAGAAGCTACGTAATTAGAGAGTAAATTGTTTACAGGCATTTAATCTGAATAAAATAATATCTAATTCTAGCTTAAGACATAGAAAAAACATTAACTTGCTACATTTGACTTTCAGTTATTTTTGAAACAATGCAATGTGATTAAATATGGCTTAGTGAATGAGATACACTCCCTGATATACTGTGACAGTTTTATTTTTGCAGTAAACTGTTAATCAATTTGAAATACGAAAATATTCAATTTTTTAAAGTTTTTTAATCCTTGTTATATTATATTTATAAATCTAATCCTTGTTAATGTAATGAGGACAAATGTTTAAATCTTACGGAAGTAACTGTCGGCTTGAACCTATGAGATCTAATTGCTTACGTTCAAACTGGTCTACAGTTACACGTAGCCAAACATCAGTGACACATAACAAGCTACAGTAACACATATGAGAAATATAATTTTACAGAGTCAACATAAAGTAACGCGTAACCAACCTTTATAGCAGTAACAAATAGCTAAGCTGCAGTAACACATAGGCAAACTATAGTTTTACAGAGTCAACATAAAGTAACGCGTAACCAACCTTTATAGCAGTAACAAATAGCTAAGCTGCAGTAACACATATTCAAACAATAGTTTTACAAAGCCAACATAAAGTAAGGCGTAACCAACCTTTATAGCAGTAACAAATAACTAAGCTGCAGTAACACATATTCAAACAATAGTTTTACAAAGCCAACATAAAGTAACGCATAACCAACTTTTATAGCAGTAACAAATAGCTAAGCTGCAGTAGCACATATTCAAACAATAGTTTTACAAAGCCAACATAAAGTAACGCATAACCAACCTTTATAGCAGTAACAAATAGCCAAGCTGTAGTAACACATACGCAAACTATAGTTTTACAAAGCCAACATAAAGTAACGCGTAACCAACCTTTATAGCAGTAACAAATAGCTAAGCTGTAGTAACACATACGCAAACTATAGTTTTAAAGAGTCAACATAAAGTAACGCGTAACCAACCTTTATAGCAGTAACAAATAGCTAAGCTGCAGTAACACATATTCAAACAATAGTTTTACAAAGCCAACATAAAGTAACGCATAACCAACTTTTATAGCAGTAACAAATAGCTAAGCTGCAGTAGCACATATTCAAACAATAGTTTTACAAAGCCAACATAAAGTAACGCATAACCAACCTTTATAGCAGTAACAAATAGCTAAGCTGTAGTAACACATACGCAAACTATAGTTTTACAAAGCCAACATAAAGTAACGCGTAACCAACCTTTATAGCAGTAACAAATAGCTAAGCTGCAGTAGCACATAGGCAAACTATAGTTTTACAGAGTCAACATAAAGTAACGCGTAACCAACCTTTATAGCAGTAACAAATAGCTAAGCTGCAGTAACACATATTCAAACAATAGTTTTACAAAGCCAACATAAAGTAACGCGTAACCAACCTTTATAGCAGTAACAAATAACTAAGCTGCAGTAACACATATTCAAACAACAGTTTTACAAAGCCAACATAAAGTAACGCATAACCAACTTTTATAGCAGTAACAAATAGATAAGCTGCAGTAGCACATATTCAAACAATAGTTTTACAAAGCCAACATAAAGTAACGCATAACCAACCTTTATAGCAGTAACAAATAGCTAAGCTGCAGTAGCACATAGGCAAACTACAGTTTTACAGAGTCAACATAAAGTAACGCGTAACCAACCTTTATAGCAGTAACAAATAGCTAAGCTGTAGTAACACATACGCAAACTATAGTTTTAAAGAGTCAACATAAAGTAACGCGTAACCAACCTTTATAGCAGTAACAAATAGCTAAGCTGCAGTAACACATATTCAAACAATAGTTTTACAAAGCCAACATAAAGTAACGCGTAACCAACCTTTATAGCAGTAACAAATAACTAAGCTGCAGTAACACATATTCAAACAACAGTTTTAAAAAGCCAACATAAATTAACGCATAACCAACTTTTATAGCAGTAACAAATAGCTAAGCTGCAGTAGCACATATTCAAACAATAGTTTTACAAAGCCAACATAAAGTAACGCATAACCAATCTTTATAGCAGTAACAAATAGCTAAGCTGCAGTAGCACATAGGCAAACTATAGTTTTACAGAGTCAACATAAAGTAACGCGTAACCAACCTTTATAGCAGTAACAAATAGCTAAGCTGCAGTAACACATATTCAAACAATAGTTTTACAAAGCCAACATAAAGTAACGCGTAACCAACCTTTATAGCAGTAACAAATAACTAAGCTGCAGTAACACATATTCAAACAATAGTTTTACAAAGCCAACATAAAGTAACGCATAACCAACTTTTATAGCAGTAACAAATAGCTAAGCTGCAGTAGCACATATTCAAACAATAGTTTTACAAAGCCAACATAAAGTAACGCATAACCAACCTTTATAGCAGTAACAAATAGCTAAGCTGTAGTAACACATACGCAAACTATAGTTTTACAAAGCCAACATAAAGTGACGCGTAACCAACCTTTATAGCAGTAACAAATAACTAAGCTGTAGTAACACATACGCAAACTATTGTTTTACAGAGTCAACATAAAGTAACGCATAACCAACCTTTATAGCAGTAACAAATAGCTAAGCTGCAGTAGCACATAGGCAAACTATAGTTTTACAGAGTCAACATAAAGTAAAGCGTAACCAACCTTTATAGCAGTAACAAATAGCTAAGCTGCAGTAGCACATAGGCAAACTATAGTTTTACAGAGTCAACATAAAGTAACGCGTAACCAACCTTTATAGCAGTAACAAATAGCTAAGCTGCAGTAGCACATAGGCAAACAATAGTCTTACAGAGTCAACATAAAGTAAAGCGTAACCAACCTTTATAGCAGTAACAAATAGCTAAGCTGTAGTAACACATATTCAAACAATAGTTTTAAAAAGCCAACATAAAGTAACTCGTAACCAACCTTTATAGCAGTAACAAATAGATAAGCTGCAGTAGCACATAGGCAAACTATAGTTTTGCAGAGCCAACATAAAGTAACGCGTAAACAACCTTTATAGCAGTAACAAATAGCTAAGCTGCAGTAACACATATTCAAACAATAGTTTTACAAAGCCAACATAAAGTAAGGCGTAAACAACCTTTATAGCAGTAACAAATAACTAAGCTGCAGTAACACATATTCAAACAATAGTTTTACAAAGCCAACATAAAGTAACGCATAACCAACTTTTATAGCAGTAACAAATAGCTAAGCTGCAGTAGCACATATTCAAACAATAGTTTTACAAAGCCAACATAAAGTAACGCATAACCAACCTTTATAGCAGTAACAAATAGCTAAGCTGTAGTAACACTTACGCAAACTATAGTTTTACAAAGCCAACATAAAGTAACGCGTAACCAACCTTTATAGCAGTAACAAATAGCTAAGCTGTAGTAACACATACGCAAACTATAGTTTTAAAGAGTCAACATAAAGTAACGCGTAACCAACCTTTATAGCAGTAACAAATAGCTAAGCTGCAGTAACACATATTCAAACAATAGTTTTACAAAGCCAACATAAAGTAACCCGTAACCAAACTTTATAGCAGTAACAAATAACTAAGCTGTAGTAACACATATTCAAACAATAGTTTTAAAAAGCCAACATAAAGTAACGCGTAACCAACCTTTATAGCAGTAACAAATAGATAAGCTGCAGTAGCACATAGGCAAACTATAGTTTTGCAGAGCCAACATAAAGTAACGCGTAAACAACCTTTATAGCAGTAACAAATTGATAAGCTGCAGTAGCACATAATCAAACAATAGTTTTTCAGAGCCAACATAAATTAACGCGTAAACAACCTTCAGTAACAAATAGCTAAGCTGCAGTATTACAAATACAAACTATAGTTTTACAGAGTTAACATAAAGTAATGCATAAACAACATTTATAGCAGTAACAAATTGATAAGCTGCAGTATTACATAGGCAAACAATAGTTTTACAGAGCCAACATAAATTAACGCGTAGACAACCTTCAGTAACAAATAGCTAAGCTGCAGTATTACATAGGCAAACTATAGTTTTATAGAGACAACATAAATTAACGCGTAAACAACCTTCAGTAACAAATAGCTAAGCTGCAGTATTACATAGGCAAAATATAGTTTTATAGAGCCAACATAAATTAACGCATAAACAACCTTCAGTAACAAATAGCTAAGCTGCAGTATTACATAGGCAAACAATAGTTTTACAGAGCCAACATAAAGTAACGCGTAAACAACCTTCAGTAACAAATAGCTAAGCTGCAGTAACACATAGGCAAACTATAGTTTTATAGAGCCAACATAAATTAACGCGTAAACAATCTTCAGTAACAAATAGCTAAGCTGCAGTAACACATAGGCAAACTTTAGTTTTATAGGCCAACATAAAGTAACGCATAAACAACCTTCAGTAACAAATAGCTAAGCTGCAGTAACACATAGACAAACTATAGTTTTACAGAGCCAACATAAAGTAACGCGTAAACAAAATTCAGTAACAAATAGCTAAGCTGCAGTATTACATAGGCAAACTATAGTTTTATAGAGTCAACATTTATAGTGAGACATTGCCAAACTACAATTTCAAGTAACATTCTACAGTTACACAAAGGCCACCAATAGTTGATAGATAATCTGCAGTTACAAGTCAATCAAATGATAACATAGCCTACTTAAAGTTATTCCAATATACTTACAGTTATAGGTAACCAACCTAAACTCTCACTTCACCTACAGAAACAAGTAGTCCACTTACAGTTACACGTAGTCAACCTACAATTTCACGTAGGTAACCTACAATTATACCGTAGCCAATTAAAGTTACACGCAGTCGAGCTACAGTTACACATAGCCACCTACAATTTCACATAGCCAACTTACAATTATTCGTAAATAATTTACAGGTACGTGTGCAAGCTTACAAGTACACACAACCAAACGTCAGTTACTCATAGTCAAAGTAACCATCTGCAGTTATACACAGTTAAACCACGGTTATATATAGCCGCCTATAGTTACAAACAGCAACCTACAATTACTCTTAATTAATTTACTGTTACAGGTATTCAACTAACAGTTTACACAAATGCACCTACTTTTAACGATGCCAACATATAATTACCATTAACTTACCTACAGGTACACGTAACAGCTATAATTACACCTACTTACACGTAGTCAACTGTAGTCAAATTACAGCTAAAAATAACCATCTACATTTGCACAATAGTCAACATACAGTCACTCGTAACTAACGTACAGGTACACGTAACAAACCTACGATTACACACAGCCAACATAACCTAGTCAACCTTACACGTAGTCAGATTGCAGTTAAGAATAGCCACCTGCAATAACTGCATAAGTTATTGTTATATATGTTATTATGCAATAATAACATAAGTTACACTATGTCAACCAACAATTACTCCTAACTAACATACAGGTACACTAACAAACCTACGTTTACACAGCCAACCTAACCTAGTCAACCTTACACCTAGTCAGACTGCAGTTAATAGCCACCTGCAGTTACACTATGTCAATCTACAATTACTAGCATAACGTACAGGTACACGTAACAAACCTACGATTACACACAGCCAACCTAACCTAGTCAACCTTACACGTTGTCAGATTGCAGTTAAGAATAGCCACCTGCAGTTACACTGTGTCAACCTACAATTACACACAGCCAACATAACCTAGTCAACCTTACACGTAGTCAGATTGCAGTTAAGAATAGCCACCTGCAGTTACACTATGCCAACCAACAATTACTCCTAACTAACATACAAGTACACTAACAAACCTACGATTACACAGCCAACCTAACCTAGTCAACCTTACACCTAGTCAGACTGCAGTTAATAGCCACCTGCAGTTACACTATGTCAATCTACAATTACTAGCATAACGTACAGGTACACGTAACAAACCTACGATTACACACAGCCAACCTAACCTAGTCAACCTTACACCTAGTCAGACTGCAGTTATTAGCCACCTGCAGTTACACTATGTCAATCTACAATTACTAGTATAACATACAGGTACACGTAACAAACCTACGATTACACACAGCCAACATAACCTAGTCAACCTTACACCCAGTCAGACTGCAGTTAATTGCCACCTGCAGTTACACTATGTCAATCTACAATTACTAGTATAACAATCAGGTACACGTAACAAACCTACGATTACACACAGCCAACATAACCTAGTCAACCTTACACCCAGTCAGACTGCAGTTAAAAATAGCCACCTGCAGTTACACTATGTCAACCTACAATTACTCCTAACCAACCTAACCTAGCCAACCTTACTGGTAGTCAGACTGCAGTTAAGAATAGCCACCTGCAGTTACACTATGTCAACCTACAATTACTAGTAACTAACGTACATGTACACTTAACAAACCTAAAATACACACAGCCAACCTACAGTTACACACGTTGTCAAACTGCAGTTAAAAATAGCCACCTACAGTTATAATATGTCAACCTACAATTTACTCGTAACTACCCTAAAGGTACACATAACAAACCTACATAACAAACAAACACACACACACACACACACACACACACACACACACACACCAACCTACAGTTAAATAGTCAAATTGCAGTTACACGTAGCACAACCAATCTACATTTTTTTCAGTGCCTAAGGTCTTATACTTTATGCCAGTTAGACTAATAAGGACGAGGAATCAGTGTTAACGGTAAGGGGGAAAAGCAACAGGAACAACTGCGGCTTGAACTAAGAACCTTTAGGTGCGCAGTTTATGACGCAGTGAACTAACCAGTGCTTTAGCTACATCGACCACCGAGCTGCAACAATTATTCGTAAGTAACCTTCAGGTAAACGTAGCCAATCCACAGTTAATCTTAGTAAAACTACAGTTACAAGTAAGTCTGATGAACTTAAAATGTCACAACATTTTTCCAGTAAGAATCTGTGTCAAATTTTGCAACAAAATCCCCAATTTTACGCCAAAAAAACCTTTGTAACATGCTTAAACTAAAGGACTACAATTTTTCATAGAAAAACTGAATCATATCAAATCAAAATTTTGTTGATTACTTGATTATACACTTATGTTTTGAAATATATTTTCACCTTTCAGGTCATGTGCTCAAACGAAGCTTGTGGAAACTACACATTGCAAATTTAGAAGACATTTTTCCAATAGTGTTAGAGAGTGATTTTGTTTTCTGTTTGACTGTCACATGAATTAATTTTATGTAAAATATTTTGGCACTACAATTGATGTTTATCAATGCAAAAGTAACAATTTAATTGGAAAGCTAATGGCCTTTTGAAGCAGGTGGTTGTAATGGTAAGCAATTTCGTTTACTTGTGTTTTCAAATCATATGTTTGGAATATTTATGCTCAAATACTTTTGAAATACTTAGAGCCAGTTTTACTGGGATTTTTTACTTAATTAAAATTTCGTTTAAATGAATTTTAATTTTAAGACCTCTTTAAAAACTGTTGTGTGAAAGCAATATTGCCCGGCAATTTTAAAAGAAAGAAATAAACATATTTTTTCACAAATCTACAGCGTTTAATAGGAGATCGTAAATTCGTTGCAAATACTAAGTGGTTTACTGATTTTGAATCTGATATTCTAGTTGAATTTTGCTAATCAGATACTATTAAATGTAATGTGGTCTCACTTTGACGCACAATGTATTTATGTAGCACAGGTTGCAATAATTATAATCTGGATAGTTGATTGGCATATTAATGAACGCCATATTTGTTTAAACTCGTAAATTTTGCATTCGTAATTGTCCATTAAATATTGTATTTATCGTAACATGAAGGAAGTTTATAGTCCATTTAGAAGATATGTTTCCAATACTGTTAAAGGGTGATGTTGGTTTCTATATGACTGCAGTATGAATTATTATGTAACATGTTTGACATCACAATTAATGTTTATAAATGACAAAAGTAAACAATTTAAATTGTTAGTTAATTAATGTTACCTAGAGAAACAATAACACAATATCTGGTAGGCTGTATTGTCAAACACACACGTCAAAATGCAGCAACGGTTTTGAATCCATTTTGCGGTTTGTTATCAGTAAATTACATAACTTGCAGTTCGCCTTTTACTTCATATTTATGCTTTATTGACGTATTTAATGGATAACTTATCAGTTAGACAAGCACTTTTAGGTATTTCTTTACAACCAAAAATTTTGTTTTTACGGGTAATTAAATCTCTAAAACTGACTGTATTTTAAAGTTACAGTCAGTTATCACGTTAAAGATACAGTCAGTTATCACGTTAAAGATACAGTCAGTTATCACGTTAAAGATACAGTCAATTATCACGTTAAAGTTACAGTCAGTTATCACGTTAAAGATACAGTCAGTTATCACGTTAAAGATACAGTCAGTTATCACGTTAAAGATACAGTCAGTTATCACGTTAAAGATACAGTCAGTTATCACGTTAAAGATACAGTCAATTATCACGTTAAAGATACAGTCAGCTATCACGTTAAAGATACAGTCAGTTATCACGTTAAAGATACAGTCAGCTATCACGTTAAAGATACAGTCAGTTATCACGTTAAAGATACAGTCAGCTATCACGTTAAAGATACAGTCAGTTATCACGTTAAAGATACAGTCAGTTATCACATTAAAGATACAGTCAGTTATCACGTTAAAGATACAGTCAATTATCACGTTAAAGATACAGTCAGCTATCACGTTAAAGATACAGTCAGTTATCACGTTAAAGATACAGTCAGTTATCACGTTAAAGATACAGTCAGTTATCACGTTAAAGATACAGTCAGCTATCACGTTAAAGATACAGTCAGTTATCACGTTAAAGACAATCAGTTATCACGTTAAAGATACAGTCAGTTATCACGTTAAAGGTACAATCAGTTATCACGTTAAAGATACAGTCAGTTATCACGTTAAAGATACAGTCAGTTATCACGTTAAAGATACAGTCAGCTATCACGTTAAAGATACAGTCAGTTATCACGTTAAAGATACAGTCAGTTATCACGTTAAAGATACAGTCAGTTATCACGTTAAAGATACAGTCAGTTATCACGTTAAAGATACAGTCAGTTATCACTTTAAAGATACAGTCAGTTATCACTTTAAAGATACAGTCAGTTATCACGTTAAAGATACAGTCAGTTATCACGTTAAAGATACAGTCAGTTATCACGTTAAAGATACAGTCAGTTATCACGTTAAAGATACAGTCAGTTATCACGTTAAAGATACAGTCAGTTATCACGTTAAAGATACAGTCAGTTATCACGTTAAAGATACAGTCAGTTATCACGTTAAAGATACAGTCAGTTATCACGTTAAAGATACAGTCAGTTATCACGTTAAAGATACAGTCAGTTATCACGTTAAAGATACAGTCAGTTATCACGTTAAAGATACAGTCAGTTATCACGTTAAAGATACAAAGATCACGTTAAAGATACAGTCAGTTATCACGTTAAAGATACAGTCAGTTATCACGTTAAAGATACAGTCAGTTATCACGTTAAAGATAGTTATCACGTTAAAGATACAGTCAGTTATCACGTTAAAGATACAGTCAGTTATCACGTTAAAGATTATCACGTTAAAGATACAGTCAGTTATCACGTTAAAGATACAGTCAGTTATCACGTTAAAGATACAGTCAGTTATCACGTTAAAGATACAGTCAATTATCACGTTAAAGATACAGTCAGCTATCACGTTAAAGATACAGTCAGTTATCACTTTAAAGATACAGTCAGTTATCACGTTAAAGATACAGTCAGTTATCACGTTAAAGATACAGTCAGTTATCACGTTAAAGATACAGTCAGTTATCACGTTAAAGATACAGTCAGTTATCACTTTAAAGATACAGTCAGTTATCACGTTAAAGATACAGTCAGTTATCACGTTAAAGATACAGTCAGTTATCACGTTAAAGATACAGTCAGTTATCACGTTAAAACTCCACATGACCAATGACCGCAAGTACTTGTTTTTTTAATCTGCCATTTATTTTACAACTTTACATTGCATGTTTTGAAACAAAAGTTTTATATTGTTAAGCTTACAGGTAAATTATTGCAAAAAAACTTGATTTTTTTGTAATTATAACAAAAGTTATTAGTTTTTTATTAGGACTAATCATTCAATCGTAATTTGTTTAATAGCTCAATTGAGTGGTATAGTGATCAAAAAGTTGAATTATAATAATATTTGTAATTTTTAGATCCAGTTAGTCTGATTAATTTTTTAATGATTATCGATAATTTTATATTGCTAGTGTTCAATTAAAGATTTTAGAATACTATGAAATTAACTGTAAAAGCTTTAATACTTAGAATTATTTTAAAATTAAACAATAAACCTTGAAAATATAAAATTAAAGACTTTCTTAGACTTCAAATTGTAATTGAGAAAATTACCGCTATACAAAAAAAAGTACTTGAACATTTATTTAAAGATTATTTGTTTCCTTTTATAGGCCTATTTTAATTTTAAATATTTTAAACTTTTTTTTAATTAATTGATATAACGTTTTATATAATTTCGTGTTTACAAAGGAAACAACGAACAGAAGACAGCTGTATACATTGTCTTCCAGTACAGAAGTATTCCTGGAGTAGCACTGGGTATTAAGTGACAATAAATCATTCAGTAGGCCACATATCAGATGCAAAGTTTAATAGAATCGTGCATGTGTTCCACGAGTAACAAATGTTTATAAAACACAACGAGAACCTCTTCTATACGTTACACAGCTTAAGCAACCATCAGTCATGTTTCTGAAGGTGTTTCTCAAATAATAATTCACAAAAGTAGTAAGTTATTCAGTGTGTACGTCCTTGAAATGTCTTAAAATGCATGTTTTATTAGAATCTATGTTCAGTTGCAAGCACTTAGTGATACTGTACTTCACGACTGGATGTATGAATAACAAACTTACCCGGCTAAAATATAGTCTACTTAATTTCTTCTTACGTAAAGTGATTTTAAATTTAAAGTGACTTCAAATGTTTTCTCTTTTGTAAGATTATTTATAACAAAACTTTACAAAAAGGATGTTTAAAATTTTCTTAAATTTAATAACTGGTAAGATGGTCGTCTTTCGAACAGCTGATCGTTTCAGGTTATTTGTGCAATTGTTTTGAAGTTATGTTTTTTATTTACATTAGATTTTATTGTTTTTATTAGCAGGTCTAATGTTGCTATTTTTCTATTATCAAATAAAACAAAAAAATATAAACAAATATGGTATTTGCTTTGCTCAAAGTCGAAAATAATTTCAGTAGGTACAAAAAACAGTTGGAGTTTAAAATATAAACTTTTTTTTCTTCTTGCTACTATACTTATTTCGAAGACAAACACATAAAGGTAAACAGACCAAAATGATACAGACCTGAAAGCTTCTTATAACTTATAAGATAATTGTAAAAATTTACATTAAAATAAAAAATAAATCAATAATCAAACAACGTGTTACGACAACACTTGCCTGAAAATTAATTAGGCTTATTATTCGTTATGTACATAATATTATGTTTTATACAATCCATTTGTGATTCCCCGCAGGAGGGTGAAGACTAGCTGCACCTATTGAGAGGATTTAGACGTCCCTCGCGGTACCCGAGTGTAACACTTACACTTACAACACTACATTTACGACTTTACACTCACACTTACATTTAGGGAGGCCATAATAGCCTAAATGTGCTTTTCACCTTAAAATAACAAAAATAAATCCATTTGTGACTAGCATAGGCCTATCCGACGGAGGCCTATATGGTACATGGCCTTAGAAATTATGGCCTATATGGTATATGGACGGAGGCCTTAGGATATGGTTTATTTCTAGCTCTTATTTCTCTCATTCATATATTCAATACACTCACATTCAACATTCTCCGTTCTTTTGGCTAACTCTAAAATGTTAAAGCGGACTGTATTTCCTAACGTTGTATCAAACGAAGCCTTGGTATACCTGCGACGTCCCAGTGTATGCTCTAGGCCATGCAGGCGGAGCTCTGTGTGGGTGGACATAATGTCCCTTGGTACTTACGTTCCCACGAGTATGAAATTAAACATAATGAGCGGGAACTGACCCCACAACAGAAATCTGGCTAAATGGGGCACAACGTACGTGATGAGGGTAAAGAGTAAAGGTGAGAAATTGAAAGGTAATTAGCAGAGCAAACATCTGCAAGTACCTCAGTAGTGAATTGGGAAGTCACCTATTACAAGTGGGGCTGTTACCCACCTTGAATCCTCTCTAAATCGTAGACTTTAAGATTAGTACTGAAAAAGACGCTGTAATTGAGAATTTTCTGGAATACATAAAGAAATACAACAGATTTACAAGGTGTAGTCATTATTCTAGAAAGTTATTCATTTATTTGGTTTTGTAACATTACATTGTAAAAGAAGCTAGAAATATTAATACGTATATCGGACTATAATGATAATATAATGTTTACAATCAGCTATTTTCTGTAATTTTAAAATGTTTTTATACAAATCAGGAGAGTTGTTTCTATTGTATTTAAATTAATTAAAAATATTTCAACTTATATTTAGTTTAAAATTTCAGTCCAAAAGAAGACGAATTGTTCAGTTTCGTAAAACAAACTTTCTGTTTAAAGACGTAACCGGTAAAGAAGAGTCATTTGTACATAGGTTAAATTTACTAAGGCACCATATTTTTTTTAAAGCAAGCAATAAAGGTTTTTCTTTAAACGTTTCTGTATTTATGTTTTTATTTACTTGTTTTTTCATAAATATTCGATTTTATCATATGTTCACGTAATGCTCTATTACCGGCTGATAAGAAAGTTTTTAATCTAGCATATTATCTGTTTAAAAATTACACCAACCTAATTCTGCTTCTTGTGGTCTTTGACCGATAACCTTCCGTCTATGACCGCTGCGTGATTTCCACTAGGAGCCTAACTCAAAACGCTATCTGAGCTTATACAATATAATTACTAAATACGTTTTTTATTAAAATGCAAAATGCACATAATAATCACCTTATTTGCATGTATTGCAAAAATAAAATGGATTTAAACATTTTAATTTTAACAAATAAAGTATAATTAAATTGATACATTTGTTATTAAATAGTATTAAACAAGGTCAATAAACATAACCCCAATTGAAAGTATTATCGAAGTAATAGCTGTGATACGAAATCATATGTTTAGGTAAATATTATCTTCACCCTACGAACCACTATATCATTGTTCATAATAACGAATAACCTATTGTAATTATTATGAATTAGATTTTATGTTGTTATTTAATATTTATAGAAGTAGTTTAGTTTTATTTTAACATAAGCCTAATAATCTGGAAGTATACTGTACATATTGTAATTTTATAGTTTTGAAGAGAAGCTTTTAATGTTATCTTTAGCGAGAGGAGTAAACGGGTAAACGTCTGCCGAACGGAAGAATGTAACGGAAATATGGAACGAACTAGTAAGCAAATTTTGTACCTCTTTCTGCCTACTTTTCGATAACAGTACACGCGTATTATATGAAAACGTTGTGTTGTTTTGGATTCGGTATTTTTCTTTAGTTGATGAACACGTGCACGTTCTAACCGTTTATAATACATTCGAAATTAATATAAACGTTTACTATAATTGTTGTAAATATTTCTAGTTTTTAACAACATAACCTGAAACTTATTATAGCCTATCAGCTGTTCAATGAAATCAGCTGATCGTTACGAAATAATTTAAAACAATTGATCGATCTTTTACCATAATTACAGTAAATAATATATAAGCTAAGTTCACGTATTTATTTTTTTAAACAAAACAAGATATTTGTAAACATATATTCAAACTAATTATATTCAGCAAAGCTTCACTTCTGTCGGTAACTCCCCCATTTCCACGCGTGTACTTTTTTTGGTTTTAGTTTAGGCATTTAAGAACGAGGGCTAATTTACACTTTCAAAACATCGTGTATTGTTCCATGTACACATAGTGAATGTTCCGATTAAAAAATAATAATGAAACAATGTAAGTTTGACATTTAAAAAAACGAAATAAAAAATTCATAAGTATAAATATGTATGTACCTTACCTTAATCTGGAAATACAGAATTTTTAGATTGTTGTTCTTATCCTAAAACACAAAACAAACCAAATGAATGTACCAACACATGAGATGGCGAACAAGTTATTATTATAAACCTGTAGTAATTAATTTGTACAATAATATACTTAAGTTCTCAAGCCGGTGGTGAAGACACTTTAAGCACTTTTTACTAAAAGTTAAATAAGCAGTATAATGACACTGTGAAACTACAATGCAAGAAGTATTTTTAATGGCTATTCAAATAATTAAAAGGAGTGTTTAGCATAAAGTAGGATGCGTTGATTTTCAATATTTTTTTTACTAAAAGTTAAATAAGCAGTATAACGACACTGTGAAACTACAAGGCAAAAAGTATTTTTAATGGCTATTCAAATAATTAAAAGGAGTGTTTAGTATAAAGTAGGATGCGTTGATTTTCAATATTTTTTTTACTAAAAGTTAAATAAGCAGTATAACGACACTGTGAAACTACAATGCAAGAAGTATTTTTAATGGCTATTCAAATAATTAAAAGGAGTGTTTAGTATAAAGTAGGATGCGTTGATTTTCAATATTTTTTTTACTAAAAGTTAAATAAGCAGTATAACGACACTGTGAAACTACAATGTAAGAAGTATTTTTAATGGCTATTCAAATAATTAAAAGGAGTGTTTAGCATAAAGTAGGATGCGTTGATTTTCAATATTTTTTTTACTAAAAGTTAAATAAGCAGTATAACAACACTGTGAAACTACAATGCAAGAAGTATTTTTAATGGCTATTCAAATAATTAAAAGGAGTGTTTAGTATAAAGTAGGATGCGTTGATTTTCAATATTTTTTTTTATTAAAAGTTAAATAAGCAGTATAACGACACTGTGAAACTACAATGCAAGAAGTATTTTTAATGGCTATTCAAATAATTAAAAGGAGTGTTTAGTATAAAGTAGGATGCGTTGATATTCAATATTTTCTTTTACTAAAAGTTAAATAAGCAATATAACGACACTGTGAAACTACAATGCAAGAAGTATTTTTAATGGCTATTCAAATAATTAAAAGGAGTGTTTAGTATAAAGTAGGATGCGTTGATTTTCAATATTTTTTTTACTAAAAGTTAAATAAGCAGTATAACGACACTGTGAAACTACAATGCAAGAAGTATTTTTAATGGCTATTCAAATAATTAAAAGGAGTGTTTAGTATAAAGTAGGATGCGTTGATTTTCAATATTTTCTTTTATTAAAAGTTAAATAAGCAGTATAACGACACTGTGAAACTACAATGCAAGAAGTATTTTTAATGGCTATTCAAATAATTAAAAGGAGTGTTTAGTATAAAGTAGGATGCGTTGATTTTCAATATTTTCTTTTACTAAAAGTTAAATAAGCAGTATAACGACACTGTGAAACTACAATGCAAGAAGTATTTTTAATGGCTATTCAAATAATTAAAAGGAGTGTTTAGCATAAAGTAGGATGCGTTGATTTTCAATATTTTCTTTTATTAAAAGTTAAATAAGCAGTATAACGACACTGTGAAACTACAATGCAAGAAGTATTTTTAATGGCTATTCAAATAATTAAAAAGAGTGTTTAGTATAAAGTAGGATGCGTTGATTTTCAATATTTTCTTTTATTAAAAGTTAAATAAGCAATATAACGACACTGTGAAACTACAATGCAAGAAGTATTTTTAATGGCTATTCAAATAATTAAAAGGAGTGTTTAGTATAAAGTAGGATGCGTTGATTTTCAATATTTTTTTTATTAAAAGTTAAATAAGCAGTATAACGACACTGTGAAACTACAATGCAAGAAGTATTTTTAATGGCTATTCAAATAATTAAAAGGAGTGTTTAGTATAAAGTAGGATGCGTTGATTTTCAATATTTTCTTTTATTAAAAGTTAAATAAGCAGTATAACGACACTGTGAAACTACAATGCAAGAAGTATTTTTAATGGCTATTCAAATAATTAAAACGAGTGTTTAGTATAAAGTAGGATGCGTTGATTTTCAATATTTTCTTTTATTAAAAGTTAAATAAGCAGTATAACGACACTGTGAAACTACAATGCAAGAAGTATTTTTAATGGCTATTCAAATAATTAAAGAGAGTGTTTAGTATAAAGTAGGATGCGTTGATTTTCAATATTTTCTTTTACTAAAAGTTAAATAAGCAGTATAACGACACTGTGAATCTACAATGTAAGAAGTATTTTTAATGGCTATTCAAATAATTAAAAAGAGTGTTTAGTATAAAGTAGGATGCGTTGATTTTCAATATTTTCTTTTACTAAAAGTTAAATAAGCAGTATAATGACACTGTGAAACTACAATGTAAGAAGTATTTTTAATGGCTATTCAAATAATTAAAGAGAGTGTTTAGTATAAAGTAGGATGCGTTGATTTTCAATATTTTCTTTTACTAAAAGTTAAATAAGCAGTATAACGACACTGTGAAACTACAATGCAAGAAGTATTTTTAATGGCTATTCAAATAATTAAAAGGAGTGTTTAGTATAAAGTAGGATGCGTTGATTTTCAATATTTTTTTTACTAAAAGTTAAATAAGCAGTATAACGACACTGTGAAACTACAATGCAAGAAGTATTTTTAATGGCTATTCAAATAATTAAAAGGAGTGTTTAGCATAAAGTAGGATGCGTTGATTTTCAATATTTTCTTTTATTAAAAGTTAAATAAGCAGTATAACGACACTGTGAAACTACAATGCAAGAAGTATTTTTAATGGCTATTCAAATAATTAAAAGGAGTGTTTAGCATAAAGTAGGATGCGTTGATTTTCAATATTTTCTTTTATTAAAAGTTAAATAAGCAGTATAACGACACTGTGAAACTACAATGCAAGAAGTATTTTTAATGGCTATTCAAATAATTAAAAGGAGTGTTTAGCATAAAGTAGGATGCGTTGATTTTCAATATATTTTCTTTTACTAAAAGTTAAATAAGCAGTATAACGACACTGTGAAACTACAATGCAAGAAGTATTTTTAATTGCTATTCAAATAATTACAAAGAATGTTTAGTACCGTTGATTTTCAATATTTTTTTTACTAAAAGTTAAATAAGCAGTATAACGACACTGTGAAACTACAATGCAAGAAGTATTTTTAATGGCTATTCAAATAATTAAAAGGAGTGTTTAGTATAAAGTAGGATGCGTTGATTTTCAATATTTTTTTTACTAAAAGTTAAATAAGCAGTATAACGACACTGTGAAACTACAATGCAAGAAGTATTTTTAATGGCTATTCAAATAATTAAAAGGAGTGTTTAGCATAAAGTAGGATGCGTTGATTTTCAATATTTTCTTTTATTAAAAGTTAAATAAGCAGTATAACGACACTGTGAAACTACAATGCAAGAAGTATTTTTAATGGCTATTCAAATAATTAAAAGGAGTGTTTAGCATAAAGTAGGATGCGTTGATTTTCAATATTTTCTTTTATTAAAAGTTAAATAAGCAGTATAACGACACTGTGAAACTACAATGCAAGAAGTATTTTTAATGGCTATTCAAATAATTAAAAGGAGTGTTTAGCATAAAGTAGGATGCGTTGATTTTCAATATTTTCTTTTATTAAAAGTTAAATAAGCAGTATAACGACACTGTGAAACTACAATGCAAGAAGTATTTTTAATGGCTATTCAAATAATTAAAACGAGTGTTTAGTATAAAGTAGGATGCGTTGATTTTCAATATTTTCTTTTACTAAAAGTTAAATAAGCAATATAATGACACTGTGAATCTACAATGCAAGAAGTATTTTTAATGGCTATTCAAATAATTAAAGAGAGTGTTTAGTATAAAGTAGAATGCGTTGATTTTCAATATTTTCTTTTACTAAAAGTTAAATAAGCAGTATAACGACACTGTGAATCTACAATGTAAGAAGTATTTTTAATGGCTATTCAAATAATTAAAAAGAGTGTTTAGTATAAAGTAGGATGCGTTGATTTTCAATATTTTCTTTTACTAAAAGTTAAATAAGCAGTATAACGACACTGTGAAACTACAATGTAAGAAGTATTTTTAATGGCTATTCAAATAATTAAAGAGAGTGTTTAGTATAAAGTAGGATGCGTTGATTTTCAATATTTTCTTTTACTAAAAGTTAAATAAGCAGTATAACGACACTGTGAAACTACAATGCAAGAAGTATTTTTAATGGCTATTCAAATAATTAAAAGGAGTGTTTAGCATAAAGTAGGATGCGTTGATTTTCAATATTTTCTTTTATTAAAGGTAAATAAGCAGTATAACGACACTGTGAAACTACAATGCAAGAAGTATTTTTAATGGCTATTCAAATAATTAAAAAGAGTGTTTAGTATAAAGTAGGATGCGTTGATTTTCAATATTTTCTTTTATTAAAAGTTAAATAAGCAATATAACGACACTGTGAAACTACAATGCAAGAAGTATTTTTAATGGCTATTCAAATAATTAAAAGGAGTGTTTAGTATAAAGTAGGATGCGTTGATTTTCAATATTTTTTTTTATTAAAAGTTAAATAAGCAGTATAACGACACTGTGAAACTACAATGCAAGAAGTATTTTTAATGGCTATTCAAATAATTAAAAGGAGTGTTTAGTATAAAGTAGGATGCGTTGATTTTCAATATTTTCTTTTATTAAAAGTTAAATAAGCAGTATAACGACACTGTGAAACTACAATGCAAGAAGTATTTTTAATGGCTATTCAAATAATTAAAACGAGTGTTTAGTATAAAGTAGGATGCGTTGATTTTCAATATTTTCTTTTATTAAAAGTTAAATAAGCAGTATAACGACACTGTGAAACTACAATGCAAGAAGTATTTTTAATGGCTATTCAAATAATTAAAGAGAGTGTTTAGTATAAAGTAGGATGCGTTGATTTTCAATATTTTCTTTTACTAAAAGTTAAATAAGCAGTATAACGACACTGTGAATCTACAATGTAAGAAGTATTTTTAATGGCTATTCAAATAATTAAAAAGAGTGTTTAGTATAAAGTAGATTGCGTTGATTTTCAATATTTTCTTTTACTAAAAGTTAAATAAGCAGTATAACGACACTGTGAAACTACAATGCAAGAAGTATTTTTAATGGCTATTCAAATAATTAAAAGGAGTGTTTAGTATAAAGTAGGATGCGTTGATTTTCAATATTTTTTTTACTAAAAGTTAAATAAGCAGTATAACGACACTGTGAAACTACAATGCAAGAAGTATTTTTAATGGCTATTCAAATAATTAAAAGGAGTGTTTAGCATAAAGTAGGATGCGTTGATTTTCAATATTTTCTTTTATTAAAAGTTAAATAAGCAGTATAACGACACTGTGAAACTACAATGCAAGAAGTATTTTTAATGGCTATTCAAATAATTAAAAGGAGTGTTTAGCATAAAGTAGGATGCGTTGATTTTCAATATTTTCTTTTATTAAAAGTTAAATAAGCAGTATAACGACACTGTGAAACTACAATGCAAGAAGTATTTTTAATGGCTATTCAAATAATTAAAAGGAGTGTTTAGCATAAAGTAGGATGCGTTGATTTTCAATATTTTCTTTTATTAAAAGTTAAATAAGCAGTATAACGACACTGTGAAACTACAATGCAAGAAGTATTTTTAATGGCTATTCAAATAATTAAAAGGAGTGTTTAGTATAAAGTAGGATGCGTTGATTTTCAATATTTTCTTTTATTAAAAGTTAAATAAGCAGTATAACGACACTGTGAAACTACAATGCAAGAAGTATTTTTAATGGCTATTCAAATAATTAAAGAGAGTGTTTAGTATAAAGTAGGATGCGTTGATTTTCAATATTTTCTTTTACTAAAAGTTAAATAAGCAGTATAACGACACTGTGAATCTACAATGTAAGAAATATTTTTAATGGCTATTCAAATAATTAAAAAGAGTGTTTAGTATAAAGTAGGATGCGTTGATTTTCAATATTTTCTTTTACTAAAAGTTAAATAAGCAGTATAATGACACTGTGAAACTACAATGTAAGAAGTATTTTTAATGGCTATTCAAATAATTAAAGAGAGTGTTTAGTATAAAGTAGGATGCGTTGATTTTCAATATTTTCTTTTACTAAAAGTTAAATAAGCAGTATAACGACACTGTGAATCTACAATGTAAGAAGTATTTTTAATGGCTATTCAAATAATTAAAAAGAGTGTTTAGTATAAAGTAGGATGCGTTGATTTTCAATATTTTCTTTTACTAAAAGTTAAATAAGCAGTATAATGACACTGTGAAACTACAATGTAAGAAGTATTTTTAATGGCTATTCAAATAATTAAAGAGAGTGTTTAGTATAAAGTAGGATGCGTTGATTTTCAATATTTTCTTTTACTAAAAGTTAAATAAGCAGTATAACGACACTGTGAATCTACAATGTAAGAAGTATTTTTAATGGCTATTCAAATAATTAAAAAGAGTGTTTAGTATAAAGTAGGATGCGTTGATTTTCAATATTTTCTTTTACTAAAAGTTAAATAAGCAGTATAATGACACTGTGAAACTACAATGTAAGAAGTATTTTTAATGGCTATTCAAATAATTAAAGAGAGTGTTTAGTATAAAGTAGGATGCGTTGATTTTCAATATTTTCTTTTACTAAAAGTTAAATAAACAATATAATGACACTGTGAAACTACAATGCAAGAAGTATTTTTAATGGCTATTCAAATAATTAAAACGAGTGTTTAGTATAAAGTAGGATGCGTTGATTTTCAATATTTTCTTTTGTTTTTAAAAATCTTGCACATCTGGTATTTTATATTATTAAGATTGGGTTTGGGTTATACTTTTAAAAGAGAGGAATCAAAAACACACCAAAGCCGTTACGATATTGCTCAATATCTATCTGCCACTAATTGCACTTAGAGAGCCAAAACGGTAAGTTGGAATATATATGTTTAGGCTTCAGTTTTTAAGTTATACTGCATGTAAAGCTACATACATTTTATATTTTTTTAAATATTCTGTTAAAATGCTCTGTGTTGGATGAAAATAAATATTAAAAACGTTTTCTATGTTTAGTTTCGAAATAACATAACACGCCTTTTAGACATATATGTATTTTGATTTCAACCCGTTTTTATGAGTTAACAGAGCTTAAAAATTGTGAAATTATTTGTTCCAAGTGATTCTTGAGAAAATCATGCCATATTGACTGGGTTTATACTAAATGAAGGAATAAAGAGTATATTAAGCAATTGAAAAAAAAATTATTTACCAAATATTGTACTTCACGGATTATAAATTTCAAAATAACATTGACAAAATTATGTTTGTAATAAGGAAAAACAACGAAATTATTTTTGTTAAATGTGTTTGAATTACTTGACATTTTAAAAATAAATTAAAATTGTATTTAGTTCTTGTTTCATTATTTGTTGTTTAAAATTTTTGTTATAGCCTTTATGATATGACTTGGATTTATTAAAACACCAGGAGGCCGTGCGAAATTTCGCACTATGAAAGTTTGAATTAAACACAGCCTTTTGAATGAGAGTAGTCGCTTGAGTAAGAGCGATAGTTGGAAGGAAAGGAAAACATTTTAAAAAATATATCGAAAAACGATCGGTTTGAAACAATAATCAATCATTTATGAGTCATTTTATTATATACATTCCAATAAAAATAATTGTTTTTTTTAGTATCAATTTTACATGACATTAAGATATCTCGTTGTAAACGATATTTGATGTAAGAATGTAATCTTCTCGTACTTTTTTATTTCATTCTCTTTAATGAATACAAACATGTTAGTTGATTTAGTTACCCTTGAAAAGCTACGTACAATTGTCCGTGAGTAAAGACGGCATTTGGCAAATACAATCCTGCTCTTTGAAGTGTTTGTTCCTGTGACTTGTTTATAGTGATAAAAACGCAATGTTAATAGGTAAACTGTCTTCTAGTCAATTGAAAAGGCATGCTTGATAACCTCTAACTGTATTTTGACATTTTAATTATACTCGCATTCTATGATGGCCATATTAATAATAGATATTTATCTATTGCACGATGGAAGGAGAAATCACAAGTATATTTGTGTTAAAACAGTGTACAAAACATGTGTTTTGTATTCGAAATGTTTGTCCCGGCTTATATAGAGGACTATCAGTAAGGCAACATAACCTATAAGTTTAATGACTTTTAAGTAAACATTGAAATTGTTCTAAGCACGTTATACAAAAAAGTGGCATATATAATGGGATTGTCTTTTCTTGATTAATAAGTTCGTAAAATATACAAAATATTGTCTGATTTGTGATACCGCGCATGCGCATCCATGATGTCGTCTTGCCTATGACAGTTAAAAGTGTCTTTTATGTTAAAACCTTTCACAAAAGGAAGTTGTAGCGCAAAATCGTTTTGCAATGTCAAAAGCCGGTTAAACGATACCTCATTTATGCTTGTACGAATAATATGTGCTGAGAAAAAGGTATGTTGACTCGAGAAATAATATATATGATAAGCTTTTATTTTTGTTGGTATTTATTTGTTGTCTTAACATCTTCCGAAGTATTGTCTCAAAAACAGTAAAAATAATAAGTCAAGTTTATTTTATCATGCTGCGTGATAAGATGATACCATACCAGTAATAGTAAAATATTTTAACTCATAATAATAAATAATCATAATATATTAATCTCTTTCATTTAATAACCGTTTGAAAGACGATGTACTTCACTTAGGATCCCGAAGTCTGCAGAACTGAATCCAATAAATTTTTGTTTGCTTTCTAAATATCGGTTGAGTAACGTACAATATTAGCAATTAATTTTTGTAGAACCGATAGTGTGAATTATTTAAAATGTGTTTCAGTACATAGTAACACGTGAATTAACATAAAATGTCAACATAAAAAAACATAAGACAATAAAGACAAGTCTGTATCTTCTGAAAAAGAACGGTGATAATTTAGAACAATTGTGATAATAAAACTAACAAGTAAGAAATAGGCATAAATCTTTTGTCAGGTTTAGTTTAATGACAAGAGAATTAATGTGCATTCTTTGTTTTGTGTTAAAAACAGATAATCAGTAGTCACATAAAGTTTCGTCTTATTTTTGTAGATATTTTTGCAAATATCTAGTCTTAATATTTTGTTTTATTGTCATAACTAAAGTAAATTCTTTTTTAGCACTATAAAGATCAAAGTTCACTATTAGTTGTGATTAAACAAGGATAAATATAATAAATTTATCAATATTGAAATAACATTTATATAGGCCTATACTTGATAAATATGAGAAAAAATTATAGGCCTATGAAGTTTCCATTTTTTAAGGTTAAATTATATGAAAGTAATTCTAGCAGTATAACAACATTATTGGCAATTTTTTTATTAATAGTATTGGTCAAAACAAAACAAAAGTTTTCATACAAATAAAACATCGTATATTTTACGACAAAATCATGATACGATTTTTAATTTTTATGGCATTTGGAAGAAAAATTGATTAGGAAAGGACAGTGTAATGCAATGTATCAAATGTGTCAAAAGTAACAATAAAAAAATGTTATTTGAATAAGACTATAATAGGCAAAATCAGTAGATTCATTATCTTTACAATATAACACAGAGGAAAACTTAATTAAATTTATACCATTTTTTTAAAACATTTTTTAAGAAGAATGAAATAAGACAAAAAAACACCTGAATATTTGTCATAATAAAACAGGTATTAAAATTGTATATTAAAAAATAAGTAGCGAACTCTAAAATACTTTTAAAAAAATAACTCCTTGTAATAGACTAGTAATAAACATTTCATTGCTTACCAGTTGCACAATAATTGTAGCAACAAAATTATACAATACTGTACACGGGAGTAAGTTAAACATAAAATGTGTAACACATTAAAAATGTTTTCGTTTAAAAACTACACAAAAGAAAGAAGGTCTTTGACCTAGCCTGAACATTGTCCTCATCACAAGGGTTAAAACAATGTTAACAAGAGCCACTTTGTTAACAACAAGAAACAATGTTTTGGAAAAAAATAAGCATAGATAAAGTTCTTTAGGTAGAGTTTATCCAAACTGCATTAACGAAAAAGTTAGCAATGCTACAAATCAATGAAATAAACACAAAATTCTATAAATCATTATAGAGACTTTGTATCTAATAATAATTAGTAGTTTATAGGCCTATATAAGTATTTTTTTGTTTTTTCGAACATACATTGTAACATCAGAGAATAGCAAACGCATTCTAGAGGTCTGGAGTTATTAAAATAAACAATTAAAATGACTATTTTTCTTTTAATACTTAATTATTATAATTATCTATTTAACATTACTCAATTTACATTTATTTCTGCACATTAAGTTAATCACCTGTAAATGTTAGATCTGATGTTTGTGAATTTTTTAATTGAAATAAATAAACTTTTGTAAATTGTAGTAAGACTAACTGACTCTTGCTTCTATTCAAGTCTTTATCTACCTCTTGGTTTTAAATACTAAATCATAATATTAAGAAACGTGTAGGTCTATTTTAGAAAGAAAATATTTAATAAATATTTTAAAATAAAAACTGAAAAAAGCAAGTTTGAAAGTAAAACGTTAGAACAATATAGCGTGTGTCCTAATGTGAAAGCAACTGAATTATTAATTTGGAAGTAATTTTATTTTCGAATAGAATGAATCAATACGATGACAACTAGAGCATGAGACGTATTAGACAGGGCGGCCACCAAATGCGGAGCGAAGTTGAGCTAAGCTGAGCCGAGTGAAGGGGAAGGAAGTTGTACAGTAACCGGAAGCGGAATTGAATCAGAAAGAACGCGTTTGTATATTCTAAATCTAATTATTTAGGCCAACTGTAACGGATTCAAGAAAACAACCATGTTTAGAAACCGTAACTTAAGTAACGAAAAATAAAAATTTTGAAGCATGGTCAGCGTAGTGGGGAAAGAAGAGTCAGTTTCAAAAGCGAACCTAGACACAGTCGAAGCTACGGGCCCAGCGATGTCGCTTGACTTCATTCAGCTCCGATACGCTTTTAGTGGCCGCACTAACATTAAAAACAATAAATTGGATTTTGAATGTGTAGTCCACTCCGCTTTTGGTTGCGGATAAAAGTTTGAATATTTCCTTCGATAACGTACTAAATTAATAAAAAAATATTCTAAAATATTTGCATACGTTGAAAAAACTTGTTAAAAACATTGCTTTTCAAAACTTACTATGTTATTATAATATGTGATTAAAAAATCTGACTGCAATATTCATATCAGAAAATCAATTTTTTAATAGAGCTATTTGAGCTCTATTATCGTGTAAAGACGCAGATCTATTATCTATTATCTAAATCGTGTAAAGACGCAGATCTGCGGCCATCGATCATAATCTGTAAATAACGTTTAGTGGGGAGTAATTAAAATGTTATTTGTTAAATTAGATAAGTCAATAAAATTTATTTGTAATAAATACATTGTAAAATTAATAACTTTTTTTATGAAAAATTTTCAAAAAATCTACTATTATAAGTATTACAATCTTCAAAAATTAGAATGTTAAATTTTAAAATGTCGTTGAAAACATGAAAATGAGCGTTTGAAAATGAAAGAAGCGGTAGGGTTCCTTCTCGTGTTTTAAAAGTTAAAGCAGTATTTTATAGCAGTTATATTGCTCATTATATGAGATAATTTTTTTAAAGTTTAAAATAAAAACTTCAAGAATTCTACGCAATTCAGGATTCATTTTCATATTTCTATTGTAAAATTTTAAAAAATTTTGTGTGAAATAAAAAATGTTATGTTGTAGTATCATCACTTTAATATCAAAATGCATGCCATGATTATTTTCTTTATAATTGTAAAATATAGCTTTTCTAATTAGTTTTTCTCGGTCTGCTTACGTTTTGTCTCAAAGTGAATATCTTACAAATATAGTAAGCCAACACACATTTTATATTATATATTATTTTATTATTATATTATACCCACATTTTATGCACACTTTATTATATTTTTAACACACTTACAACGAAATAAATATGGAGGAGAAAACCGGTTAAATGAAACAAATTATTCTGATTAGTGTCAGTAAATACTTACTCATTACTATTCAAAATTTAGACAGTTAACCTTGATTTAACTCGTGCCTTCTTTCTAGTTTATTATTTATTTACCTGTTCCTTACGAGTTCCAAGACTGTTTATTGCGCACTATATATCCTCAGTTAACTTCCAATAGCCTCTATAAACTTACAGCTTGACTTGAACAGCTCAGAGAAACTCTTAAAGTTAGGTTCAAGGCTACTCGATCAATTGATTTGTAAAAAAATGTTTATACTGGAAAAACTACAAATTATTATTGGAATAAAAATAATGAAGTAAATATTTTAAACAAGGTTTTATAATTGCTTCTTTACGGTATTTTTGAAGAATAAAAATGGTAGTTTATTTGAAATTTTGCTTCAGTGTAAAATACAGTAAATTTATAAGTATGGAAGATATGTATTTGTTATTACAAAGCTATTGGTAGAATATTGAATTTTTTGGTAAAAAAATGTAAATTTTTGTTATAAAATCATAAAACCTACCACCACCATTTCTGGTATTGAGATATTGTAAATAGAAAATTGACATTTTACACACAAAAATTATACAATATTATTGTCGGTTTTTGACCTCATTTTGTTTCAAAAGGGGAATGAAAATTTGAAGTACCATAAAAGTTATTACCATTGTATTTAACAAATATATAGGTTTACATTGAACCTTTGTCATAAAATTTGAATAACCTGGTTAATGTAAGAAAATTTTGATAATGAAGTCAACGAATTTTATTTAAATTTTTCTATTTTCTACTTTTCGGCTTAAAACGTTCTCTGACGTCCTCCAATTCCAAGCTTCCATTTTCCTCTGTCATTCCACAGATTTTGAACCAATCCTCTCTCTCTCTCTCTCTCACTTCCTTATCAATTCCTTCTTTCCAACTAAGTCTCCTATTTTTTGCCACTATGTAGTTTCCATTTTAAAATTTGTTTTAGAAGCGATTTTTATCTTTTGAACATGACCAAACCATCGAAGTTGTTTTGTCTTGATGTCGTATACAATGGTGTGCTTCATACCCATGATTTCACGGATGCTTACATTTTTATCTTTTCCCGTTTAGATCGACCTGCGGTTCTTCGCCAATAGTCCATTTCTGCAGCTTCAAGACATGTCTCTGTTTTTTATTTCAACAGCCATAATTTGCTTCCATATGAGGTTATAGTTTTTATAATTGTATTATATATTCTACTTTTATTTATTTTTGGTATATATTAATCCCATATGATGCTGTTCAGAATGATCCTTATTGATCTTCTTCACAAGGTATTCAGTTCTTTATCACTGTATCCAAGAGTCCATCACTAGTAATTGTCAATCCTAAATATTTTTTTTTATCTAGTAAGTTGTACATCCCTTGATTTTTGCGTTGTGTTGATGTAGAAGATTTCTGCTCTGCCCTCCAATATGCATGCACTCCATTTTATTTAGGTTTACCTCAAGTCCCCATCTTTCTTATCTATATATTCTAAATCCCCATAATCCTGCGCTGTAACTATTTGGTTATCTGCAAACCAAAGGGTGTATAAGGTTCTTTTTTATATTCTTCTTCTTTTCTGCTAGGATTATTGTTACTATGTTCAGTATAATAATCTGCCTTCCCTAGCTTCGTCAATTCTACTTTCGTTGACGCGTTTGGAGAACCTCCATCTTCAAAAACTATATCTATACTGGTCACCAATATTATGACTCGTCCTATTTATAATTTTCTGCCACTTGTTGAATAGAGGAAGGGGTACGAGGTGGAGCTAGAAAATTATAAATAGGACGCGCCATAATATTGGTGACCGGTATAGATGTAGTTTTTGAAGATGGAGGTTCTCCGAAACGCGTCAAAGAAAGTAGAATTGACGAAGCTAGGGAAGGCAGATTATTATATTGAACATAGATGTATAAGGTGTTGTCGTTTAATGATATATCCATTCTCTCACACTTGAGTTTGCAGTTGTGCAGTGCTTGTTCCAGGTAGATTTTAAACTATGTTGGGGACAAGGAACATCCTTGTTTAAGTCTCTTAGTGGCTTTGAAACTTTCAGACATTTTATTTCATACTTTTGCTTTTGCTGTTATATTTTCGTACAATGTTTTGACTGCCCTTATTAGAGTTATGTCTATATTAATATTCTCTACATATGTATAAGACAGCACATCATTCTACCAAATATATTCTATAAATTTAAAAACAAAGTCCTTGGGAAAGTGAACGTTATCACGGAGAAAAACACGCCTTTTTCAATTTTCAAATTAGTTTTATTTTAATACGTCTACTACTACTTACAGTGTAAAAAGAAAATGTAAAAAGTGTTTACAGTTCGTGACTAGATTGAAAAATTAACTCCCTCAAGTGTTTTTATTGACATTTTTTCGAATTATTCTCAAAACGTAAATTTAGTTCAGCGATAAATAAATATAATGAAATGCGACTATAATCTAACGACCAGATTGCGATAGAGTTAAGGCTCTTTTTAAATATCTTTAGAACAGTATTTCTTAATAACGAACTAGGCCTATACGTTTTAGTATTATATCCCTATTTAGCTCTACATTCGGACGTAAACAATTTTGACTTTATTTTGTAGAGATACTTGGCAAAACCATTGTGACCGGTAGCTAGTCGTAAACTTTGCTGCAGATATATTACGCGGAAAAACCTATTTTCTTTAAAAAGTTCAAACAGATCATAAGCTTTGCCCTGCAAGTTATCCTTCATCGTATCAAAAAATTCTGGTGTTAAGGTTGTTTATAATTTTCTGGTTTTCGGATAATTTTTGTTACTCTCTTCGCCAACCTTATTCCTCCGCAGACCCACATGATCAGGTACCCACTGAGTTGCGATATCGTTAAAATTATTTCTTACAATGTTGAAACTTTGTCTGATACTTTTTAGATTATTATTGGTAGCCGTGACCTTGCAATCAGCTGACAAGGATCACGTACTGATCTGTAGGGATATGGATCGAGAAGCAAGAACTCTCCTGGACTTTATTGGGATGCAAAATACAAGATGGTGTGAGACAAAAGGAGCCACTGAAGAAGAAGAAGAAGAAAAAAGAAATGTTGACTTTCGATTGTTTTGCGAAAATAAAATCCTTGAAAATAACACAACTTGGTTATTGTTTATATAATCAAATTAAATGAAATCTATCACTTATGTAACCAAAGGAAATATATCAACTCTTTCAAACATCCGATTCGGTACAGTTGACATCTTAAACAAAACAATAACTTAATGTTATAATCGACGAAAAAACGATAATTTTCTTGAAATTAAATAAAAAATAAAATTTTAACCTCAAATTAGTGTAAAACTTATGAAATTTATTGAAAAACGAAAGCTTTAATAGAACGATTAGGTAGTTGGTGAAATCTTCTCTCTCTTAATATTTGCATATTTTGGAAGTCAAAATTCAAACCGACTTACGAATTCTGCCAGTCTAACGAGCGATGTTTTATTCATTTACGTCTTAGGCCGTGTCAGACAATATAAATGCTTGATTGCATTTTAACATTGTAATAACGAAAACGGGGATAAAACGAAAATATACACAATTTTGTATACAAGTGGTTTGAAAGTTTCAAACAAAAACAATAACACGAATCAACATTGATTATAAAGTTTAAATTTCAATTAGGCTACTAAATTATTATTGCAATTAAATTGTACCATTGTTACTAAATTTTTTCATTTTACTAGTTTATACACTTGTAAATATAAAATAAAACTAAATAATATATATATAATACCAAGTGAAATAAATATTCGAAGAAAAAATGCATTAATTTCGCATAAGGAAATATTTTCAAAATTTAACAGACTTGATTTTAGTAAAAAAGATATTTTTAAAACAAATTTGCTGCTTGCAGAATTTTTCAAGATCATTATCATGATCATTATTAACTTTAATTTTGTGTTTGTTATGCTAATGTTTAGATGCAATGGTAACGAATAAAAATACTAAAACGAGTAATAGGTAACGGAATTTAAATTGTTAATTGTCAATGATATAAAAGGTATTTATAATTTCTCAAAATTATAAATAGTATGCTAAATCATTGAATATAGCCATGTATATTCAATGGCATTATATTTCTAATGTATTAAAAAAAAGCTAATTAATTTTTATAAGTACTTATATGTGTAATATAAATTAATAACTATTTATTGTAAAATATTGATTTACATTCTAACTACAGATTAAATTAATTTAATGTAAATAGAAGGTAATTAATTAAAGATGTATAGTTAACATTTAGCATTTTAAAGCTAACTTTACATAGCATTGTGAACTTGCTATTGACAATGCTATTGACAAAGAGAGCAAGAGGGCAAGTGGACGTGGGCTAGGACTTTAAGGGGCCCGAGCTCAAGAAAATGTCTTTTTTATTTAAATTTTAATTAAAGAGAATTTTGTTTTATTTCGTTCTCACAGTAATTACTCCCGAAATACCGATTTACAGTAAACTTGTTAATTCTTGTGTTGAGAATATACCAGTCATTGAAGAAAGTCTGAATTGCAGTGTTTGCTTACAGTGTTGCCAGGTCAAAAATAATATTTCCCCACCCAGCATCTCAAAATGTCCCCACATTTCCCCACTCTTATCTACTGTTATATAAAAACATGAATATTAGACTGTAAATATGACTTAAGATAGTCCTTTAATTAAATTGTTTTAATAATTATATTTACAAAATAAGACTAATTATAAAATTTTAAATAAATTAATTGTAATTATTATTGCACTCAGTTGCTAGTCTGAAAAAAATATTTAAAAAAAACACTGACACTTCAAGTAGTCCATTATAATGTATAATAAAATATGAAAACATACTCGATTGGATGATATACTGTTATTAAGCCTACTGTAACAATTCTAGTTACTTATAACGCGTGAAATGTATTTGACAATCAATGTTTTTTAAATGGATAAAGTTGATTTCAGACAAACTTTAAATTTACCATTTTTTGTTTAATTTTTGTAAATATTCCTGACCCTACCTCCCAGATTACCCGGTAGGGGCCTGGAAATCATCTCAAGAGCCCTGGCTAGTAATAAATGGAGAAAATGTTGTATAGAAAATGTATTTTCTTAATTTAGTCAAAATTAATACTGTACTTAATTTTTTTTTAGTTATTAGTGTTTTTACGTTCTCAAAAAAAATATAATGATTTATAAAATAAAGAGCAAAATCGATTTAGGGATTTTGATGGATCTAACTTTCATGTTCGCGTAGACAAAATAGTTGTTCTCTTTTGAACTGCAAACTATTTTTTTTGGTCCGTATGGACATAGAATAAAGAAATAGAACAATTTTTATGAAATTTGATATAAAGCACTGGGTTTTCTAAATTCCATAAAAGTGCTTCTGTATCCAATATTCTGGTTCGAATCCCATAAATAACTTATAATTTCAGTTTCTCAAAACTATTTATTCCGATTTCGTTTAAGTTTTAGTCATTTAGGAAGAATGCATAACTAAAGTAAATATAGGGAATTTCAAACAGGAGAAATTTACTGGTAGTGAAATTAAAATAAGAAATACATTTTTCTTAAATCGTAAAAAAACTAGACCGCTGCAAGTGTTATTTAATTTGTGTTTCGGAGGAATGGTTAACAAAAGTGAAAGTTTAAAACAAAGTAAGTAGTTGCTGACATTTATTGTACAAATTATATTATTAATCTTATTGCTTTCAAGAATAAGCTATTTCAAAACAAATTTTTTTAACCATGATTTGTGCGTCATTTTATATTTGTCAGGACTTAAAAGTGACCACTGTCACTGAATAAATAATAAAATGTGCTCAAAGTCACGAAAAACGGCTGAAATATAATGTTAACGAGGTTGCTCGATAACGAAGAATTACACACACTCCTCAAGGGGATTAAACCTTTTGAACTTGCAGTGTAGTCAGCACAGACTGGGAGCTCCGATGGTATAACCTCGACTGTATTTTACTTGCCAATTATACACTGCTTGTTAGTTTTGTAACTAGTTTTAGTAAGGATCATAATAAAAAATATGTTTTTTTTAAATATGGTAAACTAACAGAAGTGGAAAAGTCAAATTGGTGGTATTTATTAGATCAAATATATTAATAATCTTATTGATAAATTGAAAGTACCCACACTAAAGGTCTTAAGAAAATGTACACTTACAAACATCGTATAAAAAATTTAACATAGAACATAAATCTTTTTCAATATATTCAACTGTTAATGCAATGATTATTTAGCTGGGATTGGCACGTACTACAACGGCGTTTGTTATTAAATAGTAGTTCAATGAACAGTATAACTCACAGCTTATTCTTAAGTAATTATTTGGGCACCGCTCCGAGACTTTCTCGGCCAATTTAATCGCTGACCATAATACATATGGAAAAATTTACTGTGCCAACTTTACTGGACATTTTATACTCTTTCTCTATATGAGGCTGTCAAAATTAAGATAGTTCTTGCCGTTCAGTCTATATTACAGGAAATAGCCAGCAACCGCACTAGGCATTGATCAATCAGAAGTCGCTATCTTAAAACGGAAGTGAATTTGAAACAAACACACAAACCAAACGAGACAAGTCGTTTTGCTCGACCAAGTAAAATATTTATTAATGAACTTATTTATACAATGCATACAATGTGCAGTTATAATAGCGTTAATTATAATTTAAACATTTGTTATTTAAATTATTTGAAGGTTTTACATAACTGTAAACATATAAATATTAAATTTTAAAAAAATATTTCAGTCATTAGCATGTTTAAAAATCATCTCTTTTAATTCCTTACAAGAAATCAAACACTGAGTAACGCGAATATCCAAAAGTAATATTTTAATTTTATCCTCTTTTTAAAAATTAGGATTTCAAAGTCACAAATAGCATTTACACCTGAATATATTAGCATTTTAAATTTTCAAATTGCATTGAAAGTACAAACGAAATCTGACCGTCGTCAAATTACATTTCTGTTTTTCTATTTGACACAATTTTGTTCCGAGAACACTTCGACTGAGTACTGAACTTCCAATGCTGCGATCTTCAGTTAGAATTCAGACTTGGAGCGAGAACAACCTTGAAAATACAAGATACAGGTTTTTATGTTTAAAAGTACCATTTTTAAAGGATTTTTTTACAAATTCATGTTTTTTCAATTGTTACGATTTAACACATCTTAAAGTTTCCATTGATACAATTTTTAAGTAGTCTGTTCTATTAAAAAAGACGAGTAAACAGTGAATCACGTAAGAATATCTCTAAAATAAATTTGGTTTTCAAATTATTAATAAATTAAAAAAGGCTTAAATCCTTTAAATTGTCAGTAAAATATTACGTGTGTACTTGGGATAGTGCCGACAGAAGTGAAAATTAGTATAGATCACATTCATTAGGCCTAAATAATTTAACTACGCAAATTTAGAAAATGAACATTTTTTAAATTAACAAGAACAATAAACGTAACTTCAATTGAAATGATATTGAAGCAACAGCTGTTGTGCGAAATCAGCTGCTTAGAAGTAGTCACTTCAAGTATACTTGAACAAGAACAATCTTTCTTGTTTAATTTAGTCATATATTTGTTTGGGAATATTGACGTCAAATGTGTCCCTTATACTGTCTATTTTAGTATAAACTATCAAAGTCCAGTGAAAAGTAAAAAGCATAATAAATCTATATATGCTGTAAGGTATGCATTTCGGAAAGAAGCGTGACGCGAAAGCAACATGTTTTGTCAACAGTAACCATTTCAATAATTTAAAACTAAAACATACAGTTTTGAATGAAAAATAAAAATTAATAACGAAATTCTTTGAGAGATAAGATCTCATACCTTTTGTCTTGACGCTTATGCGCTGTAGCCGTGGCGTTTTAAAATAATTAAGTCGAATATGTAACAGTTTGAGCAGTGTGTTTTTAATACGAATTTAAAGCGCAAGTTACTCGTGTAATGTATCAAGCATTCTTTTAAATTCTGTCATTGTTTTAACGATGTTAACCATTTACTGTTTATAGTTTAATGTTCCAATTATAGGTTACTGTTAACCTATTGTGTCCTATTTCTTATTTAATATTTTTATTTCGCTAGACTGACATTAATTTCTTGTTAATTTGATGGAGGAGGTTTCTTGATGAGATTTTACTGCATGCAATCGCAGAATTTTTAACTCGGTTGGTGGTAGTACATCGACAATTTAAATACTTTTTTTTGGAATCATTTATAGAGTAAAAGTACAACTTTTATAAACGTTTTCGCGATATTGTATTAACAAATCTTAAATTGTTTAAAGCTTCAGAGCATTTGTTTCCAGGGTGATTGTGCGTTTATTTAAATGATGTTTACAAACCTTTGACATTTGCAAACTAATCAGAATTCAATCCGCCGTTGTTTTCGTAGTTAAAAACTTTGTCGGTATTTCCCGCCTCTATTCACAGCTTTAACGCGACGCGCCATTCAATTTCTATTTATAACCCGAGGTAATTGTTCAACGTATCTCAATAACCTTTATTTTTTAAAGGATTAGTCAACGTTTGCGAATGTTTCGCAAGCTAAATCTATTGTTGCAACAGCAAAGTAAACATCGCGGTAAAAACAAATCACACCGGTTTGTAGAAACAAATTATTGAAGCAAGTTCAGATATTGACTTTTATCTACAGCAATTTCAAACTCATTTAGCCTGACGGAGTGACTGAAATTAAATAATGCAAAGAGAATGATGATAAAGTTATATTAATTAATAATTTTATCTACTTTTCGAACGATTTGGCTTCAGTACTACGGCATTGAAAAGAAAATTAGTTGACAAATTAATTACTAAAAAGGTAAACTTTGAATGTAGGAATTCCAATTCGATTCAAATTTTTTCAAATAAACTAATTTTGGGGTGTTTTTAAATATTTTGTGACATGTAATTCCAATAAACATTGTAATCCTGATATATAATACAATATCCCGGAAAAAATATAATGCAATAATAATTCCTTTATATATATTATTATTATTTGCGAATAGACCCTGTTGGATCACGCAAAGCACTCAGACTCATGTCTTGTTCCTTCTAATCCTCCACACCTCCCTCATCCTGTCCCCATGGATCCTCTTCCGCTCCTCCGTCCATTTTACCCCTGCTCTCTTTGGGATTTCATTCTCTGGGACCTTCCAACCGAGCATCTTTCTCCTGTATGCATTCCTGTCTTCAACGTCTGTTGAGTCTATTTCTGCGTCATGTAGGTTTATATATATATATATATATATATATATATATATATATATATATATATAAGATTTTTCAAAATAGAATTTATATACTTAAAAAGAAAAAGGAAAGATAGATGTAAAACCCCTCTCAAAACTCTGTTTTAGAAAGAAATAAGTCTATGTAAATTACTTTTGATACCATATCTGATAATTATAAAAATAATTATGTTGTTTCTTTCGTTTTGAATTTACTTTAAACTTAAAACCCAATGTTTGTCAAGTACTGTATATATAACCCACACTACTCGTAAGTAGATATACTTTGCTAGCAAGAACGCTGTCACGTTCCTTATTGTCCAACAGTGTTAAAGATCCGTGTTCGTTTGTTAAATCCTGTTTGTCTCTTCATTCCTTTCAGATAAATGTTTTGTAATTTTTTATTAAATGTAAAATAGATAAATCAATATAAATATATTTTAAATATTCAATAGGGCTTGACAGTAAAGTTTAAAAGAAGAAAATATAGGCTTATACATACATACATACATACACACACACACACACACACACACACACACACACACACACACACACACACACACACACATATATATATATATATATATATATATAGAAATGCAATAATGACAATTTATTCAACTGTGTAAAAGACAATTATTCAACTGTACAAACTCAGAGTATACAAATTACAAACTCAGAGAGCGTACAGTTCATTTCTACAATCCTCTTTTTATATATGTTCATTCCGTGAAATGATTAGAACTCTGGAGTATTAACACTGTTTTTCAACAACACTTGAAAATTAATTGGAATTTTATGGTTTTTTTTGCACACGGTTTTTTTGCAGTAAATAAAATGAACTTTTGAAACACTACATTAATTAAAATAGAAAAATATCTCATTATATTAAGAGTTATTACAAAAAAGACAATTTACAATACGAAAGCCTGCATTTTAAAATATATAATACGATATGCATACGAAAATTGTGTACATGAATTTTGACAAAACGTTTGTTAGTTTTATAGTGTAGGAGGGTAACTTCAATGCCTGTATGTAGATTTATAATCGAAACAAGCGTGGGAAATATAAAGTTTGTTTATTTTTAATTTTTATTTATTTATTTTATTTTTTTACAAAACACATGCATCTTACGTAAATGGAAATAAAAGATAAAAAAGTAGCCAAAAACTGAAAATGTATTTTAAAAATTAACTGAAAAAATCTATTAATTTATTAAGCAACATTTGTTGAATGACATGACATCATCTGCCACGCAAACAAGACGTATTTTCAAGAAAACACATTGCGACGAAAGGAAACAAATCGTAATTAAGGAAATAATTATTTATCATGAAACATGTTGAAACTATCCATACCAAAAATCACGAAAAGCTAAGTAAAAATTATAACTAACAATTAAATATATGTATATTAGTGTCTATATTTCAAAAACGTTTAAAAACATATAACAATTTCCCCATTGAAAATGTTTCAAAACTGTCCTTTCAACTTAAGCGGAATAAACATAATATTGTTTCCTTATATCACATAAAATACAATATTTAAAAACTGTCCTTTCAACTTAAGCGGAAGAAACATAATATTGTTTCCTTATATCACAAAAAATACAATATTTAAAAACTGTCCTTTCAACTTAAGCGGAAGAAACATAATATTGTTTCCTTATATCACATAAAATATAATATTTAAAAACTGTCCTTTCAACTTAAGCGGAAGAAACATAATATTGTTTCCTTATATCACATAAAATATAATATTTAAAAACTGTCCTTTCAACTTAAGCGGAAGAAACATAATATTGTTTCCTTATATCACATAAAATATAATATTTAAAAACTGTCCTTTCAACTTAAGCGGAAGAAACATAATATTGTTTCCTTATATCACATAAAATACAATATTTACCCATGAAATGAGTAACCTATAATGGTTTCGTCCACTCATGAACTGCACAAGAGTGTAAATACAAAATATTGTTTCCTTTTATTACACAGGATAAAATATTTACCCATGAAATGATTGTATTGGTTTTCTCCTCTCAAGGACTGCACTGAAGTGCAACCTTTCTTTCTTAACTGGTCTAGACTTGAGGTACATGGCTCTCCGTGCTTTAAGTATTACACTAATAAATCTCCGTATATTTATCCTTTATACGTGAGATACTTCACAGATACCAGTTCAGTTTACAATAAGCTTTATGTAATTGAGATATATTTACTCGGTCTATCTATGAAGTTTTAATATCCTCCACTATGTCGCCAATATATTGCGTAACTCTTTGTCCTTTAGTTTATTTTAAACATTTCAGAGTTTCACATTAGAAAACAAACGTACTTAGCTCCCTGTTTCATCCAATAGCTTGTACAAGAAATGTTTCTCCTATTCCCTTCCGAGATAACTGATTTATTATTAAAATATTTGGAAAGTATTACAATAAAAAAAATGAAAACATGAAAACATTATTGTCGTGTTTGTTTTAAACAAAATGTCTAGTATTTTTTTAGAAATAATTTGCTATTTTCCTTTTTGAAATATTTGAGAAATATAAATTTCGTATTCTCTTGCAGGACAACTGATTTATTATTAAAATATTTGGAAATTATTACAGTTAAAAAAATTAAAACATGACCAATAATTGTCGTGTATGTTTTAAACAAAATGTCTAGTAATTTTTGAGAAATAACTTGCTGTTTTTCTTTTTCAAATATTTGAGAAATATAAATTTCGTATTCCCTTGCAGGACAACTGATTTATTATTAAAATATTTGGAAAATATTATAGTTAAAAAAAATTAAAACATGACCAGTAATTGTCGTGTATGTTTTAAACAAAATTTTGAGAAATAGCATGCGATTTTCCTCTTTCAGACATAGAAATTTTCCTCTTATTTTCGTGCAGGATAACTGATTTATTAATAAAATATTTTGAAAATATTACAATTAAAAAGTTAAAACATATCCAATAATTGTCGTGTTTGTTTTAAGCAAAATGTTTTGTAATTTTTTAGAAATATTTTGCGATTTTCTTCTTTGAAATATTTGAGATATAGAAATGTTAACCTCTTAAAGACTATTTGATTTATTACTCAATTATTTGGAAAATATTATAATTAAAAAAATGAAAACATCGATAATTATTTGTTTAATCGGATTTGTTTTAAACATTTTGTAATTTTTGAGAAATTGTTTGAAATTATAAGAAAAAAGCTCTAAAAGTGAAGCTAAACTTGTTTATAATGTTATTTTTTCGAATTCACATTAAGTACATATATTATTACGAAAATATTTTCATTCTTTTATTTTACATATTGTATTATTTGAAGCAACCAAAAAGTTAAAAAAACATGTCAGAGGCAGGCACAAGTTATACATTTTTATAACTTGCCGTGTTAGAATGTTGTTTCTAAAACAAACTTGGAGACATTTTTTTTTTACCAGAAATATTTTAAGGACAAAATGCAATATGTATGAGTGTATGTAGCGTAGGAGGTATCCCCCTCGAAGATCTCAAACATGTTGTCGGTGCAAGATTTATGGTTGTCTTCAACAGGCCGATGGTAATATTAACGACACAGTCCATCAAACACAAAATATAAAGCTTGTTAAAATATTTATAGGTGATTCACACACACACACACCCAGACAATATATACGTAATTATTGCCCGTATTTGAGTATCGTTTTGGACAAACAAGCAGAGGGCGTTCATACTAAAGTATTTAATTTAACCAAACTGATGTAGTCTAGAAGATAGGTTTTCAACAAAAATATCGTTTTTTATTCAAAAAATATAATACTGAACAAAAATTTATCACAGACATTAAAAACTGTTGCAATATCGTGTGTGTGTGTGCGCGCGCGCGTGTGTGTGTGTGTGTGTGTGTGTGTGTGTGTGTGTGTGTGTGTGTGTGTGTGTGTGTGTGTGTGTGTGTGTGTGTGTGTGTGTGTGTGTGTGTGTGTGTGTGTGTGTGTGTGTGTGTGTGTGTGTGTGTGTGTGTGAAAGATGGTTTACTTAGTCAAAATCAAAAAGGACATATTTGATTTTTCGTAACTCAATCGGTAATACAGGTGACAGATAAAACTTAAACTGCTTTCAGGTTCGAATTTACCTAATACTATTGGATCTTTTCTTGTATTACGTATATCCGTAACAAAAAACGGTAAAACGCACAGAAATTTAGTGTCTTTAAAATAGAGTCGCTATTTAAATTAAATTAAAAATAACAATAATTTAAAAAATATTATTATTATAAATTATTATATTAATTTATATTAAAATTTTATTATTAAATTATATTTATTATAATTTATAAACGTTAGTATTTTAAATTAAGCGGCCCAAAAACTAAGCCTTCAGAACATAAAGTGTACGATTTTTAATACAAGGGTTCTTTTACTTGTGTCAACCAATCCCTTTACTTTTATTGGATGTTACTGCAAAGATCCCATAGTTGGTAAACATGAAAGACCGTTAAATTTACTTCGAATAAATCCCCTTTTATATTCCCAGATACGTAGTTGATAACGTTTTATGGTCTCGACCAAATATTGAAGTCAGTGTTTTAGTGAATGGTTCTGTTTTAAGACATATTAAGTTCGTAAATGGTTTTAATACTGGTTGACTGACACTAAACTCGTATATCCAAACGAATGAACGAATATTCAAAGAAAATATGTTATAAAATATATAGTATAATAGAGGAACTAGAATAACTTTTCAACAGAAAAATGTTTTTGTTTCCGTCAGTCGCATGTTCTATCAGTCTGCTTATTCGGGATTACAAGCAGAAGAGCGTTCATTTTTAGTTACAAAACTTAGTGTTTAAAGTACTTAGTAAAAATCGATTAGTTGTACACAAACCTTTCAAATGCAATAATAATTATTATCATTATAATAACCGTGTATATTAACATCAATTTGGCTCGTCAAAAAGGCTGACTAAACATTGTTTCAAAGTATTAACAAAAACCAATGAACTAGGTGGAGCTAAAAACCTTTCCACTCAAAGTAATTGAAAACGCAAAAAATAAAGTTTTTTTGACATTTCAACTCGTAAATTATCAAGGAACAAAACTATCAATTCACGACCGCGTTTTAGTTTTTCTTCTTTTCTATAAACGTCCAGTCTAAGGTTCTAAGAATTAAAAACAAGAAATTCAATGATGATTATATTCTGCAGATTTCAAAAAAGATATTCTTGAGTTTTTTCATACGAGGAAACTTGAAACTTTTTTAACGGTTCATGAAAAACATAAATTTGCCAATAAAAAAGATTTTCCTCTTAAAACTAAAATTGTAATGGTTATACATTTTTTTTGTGTTCAACTTCCGACTATTGTGCACACTTGGGCTAAAGCAGACGATGGGATGATTTATGGAGTATGAAAATGCCAAGCCCTGGCCGGGAATCATATCCAGGTCCTCGGGGTGAAAGCAGTACGCTATCAACTGACCACCGAGGCGGCTGTAAGTGTAATGGTCATAAACGATGGATAACCATTTATTGTGAATGGTATAGACGAGCATATAATATTAATGGTAAACAACAGAAATAGTGCTGCAATACTTTTTGAAAGAAAATTAGACGTAAATGTTACATTTTAATAAAAACCGATTAATTCGTTTAGTATCTAGTTTGAAAAAGTGCAGAGGTGCATACAGACTTGCAACTAAAACAATTTTTTTCTAAACCGATTCTTTAAAATTTTAAGTATTTTTTACCATCACAATTCGTATTGTGAGAAAATAAAAATAAATTTAAGAAAAAACGTAAATTTAATAATTTTTAAAAGCCAAAGAAATATAATAACTTCGAGGCCAAACTAAAATGTCTATGCATAAATCACAAGTTTAACAATACCTGTTTGGTTTATTAAATGCTTTCGGCCAATAATGGTTGCGTATAATGACTTGTTGTAAAAAGTAATACAATCTATTATTACTTCAAATTAATAGATTTGTAAATTGATTGTGGTAATTTAATTGTCACTAGATATTGACAAAATCCACTTTAAAATATGTTTTTAAAACGAAATGTGTTTTTTACATCTCAAAATGTAAAGTTATATAATTTTCACACTTCGTTTTGTATAGAATGCATGGTGACGGAAAATCAGACTCAAAGTTTAAAGGATCAATAAATTTTCAAGTTCAGTTAATCCAAAAACTTGAGTTTACTTAGACTTTTTCCCCGCATTGCAGAAGCTTAAACAGAACTATAAAAAACTCTTTCCACAAAAACAATTTTTCAGAAGTTTGAATCAAGTACAAATTACAGTAATTTTTACAACACAGTGTACTGAATTTGAATTACAAAACACTACCCGGAGATAACTGAAAAACAAATATGAACAGATTGTTAACATCGCTTGTTCTAGACCTACATTTCGAAACAGAAATATTAGAGATAAAGACATATTAAATGTTTATATTAACGTATTATTTGTATAAAGTGTTGTGATCATTGTTTGTCTTACTTGCTCATTGTATTAGATAATTAGTATTTACAATCAAGTATTTACAATTAGTATATTGTTAAGTTTAATTTATTTATTAATTGAGTTATGTATGTTGTTCACGTTTTGCTCATATAATAAGTCTTTTCTTCAAACACCGTAATCTGCATTAAAACCTACATGTTAGAATTTTAAACTTTTATTATATAATTGAAAATACGGGAATGCACTACGACTGCAGGTTAATTAATTTTCATAGTTGCAACCGATTTTGAAAATTGAAAAAAACAATTTATACAGATGTCAACGCTGATTAAGATGCTGATAATAAATTTTGAAAAAGTGAAAGACAAAAGTTATTATTTATATTTCGGATTTGAAATTAACGCCATTGCACAAATTTTGCTGGGTAAGAACGTTGTTCTCTCAAAGTGATCTGAAGGTCAGGGTTCTGCTCTCATTTCAAGGTCTCGGATCTCATTCTCGCCACAATGGCAGCTTTTTAATAGTATATTTTCAAATGTAGATTCCCTAAAATATATAGTAATTTTGAAACACTTGTCATTAATATCATAATGTACGTTTTAATATCCATTGAGTCCAACAATCAGAAAATAGCGAATTTAAAGAATTTTTTAAATTTGTTAGCTTATTCATAATTTTGACTCTTTTTTTAATTAAAAAAAGTTATTTTTATTGTTTTAAACTGATACAAAATAGTATTGATTATACTAAAATACAATAGCTTAATATAGTATAGTATTTTTAAAAGCCTTTTTTAATGTTTTATCAAATTTTGATTACAAGTGTATCTACTCAATAATTATCCAAAAATAATTCCAAATAATTCGGTCCAAAAATTTTAAAAAAAGTAAAATAAAAATATTTATCAAATTCGGTTTATTAGATTGACCTTTAATCTGTTTCGAATAAACTAAGATATTTCAAACTTTGGAATAAGAAAGGATTAAAGGGTCGAGTTTAAATAAGAAAAAAAAAAAAATTTAAAATTAAATAAGAGTTTGGCTTTATCGGTTTCCATACAAAACATTTTTTTAAATTATTTGATAAAATGATTTAAGTTGTATTATTACTTATGGGATCAAACTTTGACGCACTGAGTGTATGACGTAGGATGATGTTTAAGGAAAAATAATATTTTATGTAAGGCATGTTTTCTAACAATAATGTTTTTAAGAAAATAAAAGTATTTATTTTTAATGTTGTATTATATAAAACTCAGTGAAATTCCACTTTTAAGTAATATTCTTTTCAATGAAAAAAAAAAAATTTTTTAATATTTTGTAACTGGACGAAAATTATTATAGGCAAACGTAGAACAGTTCTAAAATGTAAGTGCATTTGGTTTTATTTTAATAATAATAAATTATTTATTTCTCCGCACAGTTTCAAATTTTATCTCAAATAAAAACAGAATCACAACAAGTGTGATCAATGTTCTTTTTATAATTTTATGAAATAATTTTAACGATTTATGAACAATCTAAAACATTTTTTCATTTTAAATTTATATTATTTATAAGGCCTTAACTGCAAAAATATTTATAACAAAAAACAAACTGGTTGAACTCTATTTTCTTCATTTTGTATTTAGAAACAAATCTTAAATTTCTTTTTTTTTGTAACGAATAAATTAGTCTAAGCTAACTTGAGTTTTGAATCATTATTTAACAAAACCCGTTGATACAGTTTAAAGACGAAAACAGTTTATGATTTTTTTTAGAAAGTAACTATTAAAACGAGAAATTTTTCAGTGAGAAAGTCACAAACGTTTGGTTTGAGCATTGCAGACCAAGTGTGAGCTTAATTTAATTAAAATTGTTTATACTGTTTTTGGGAATATTTTTCATTTTCGTGGCTAGCAAACTATAAAGATTTAATAAGTGATACTGACATGCAGAATACGTATACATGAATGCTAATTTATGCTAAATCTGTTTGTTTACGGTAAACGTTTGTGCAAAAGACACGCATACAAGACGGTGCAAACTTATTTTTTCAAACAAAAACGTTCATTTTTCGGAATACTATTCATGAAATAAATATAAGTATTTAAACCATAATCAAAAAACATAAGTTGTTTCAGAAATCTTTTCAACATTTTTATTAAATATTTTATTTAAAACTTACATTAATTTATGATAATGCATAAACTTGAGAATAAGTAACATATATTGTAAGTATAAAGTGAAGATTTGTTAATCCGACATTTTCCTTTCAATTCTTTTAGTATCAAAAGGGTGAAAAAACACTGCACATACTTTCTTGCGTTTAAGTATTTAAGAAAAAATGTTTGTAAGCAACTGACAAAAAACACGAAAAAATAGTAGATTCATTGAAATTAGCTCTTTACATTATGATAGAGCCTAATTTATTTCAAGACATGCTTCATGATGGTCATATAAGAAGTCATATATAACTGGAGTCAGTGCAACAAAATTGGAAATATGGTTCAATTATTGAATCGAAAATAAAATTATTGTGGTGAAAATTTATTTTCTCGATTTACTTCTGAATCATACATTTATTTTTTTTCAAATTTGCTATATTAACTTAAATTATATAATTTGATACGTAATATTTTTTTGTAAAATTCCTTTCGTTTCATCATAAATACATTCAGGAATATTTATAAACATAATTTTGTTTAAATACTAATGGACTACATTTTAGTAAATTATTTTAAGATAATTCGTAATGATTTTGAAAAAAATCTGATTTTTAAGAATTGTTTGACGAAGTTCAGTTTGTTCCATGATATGTACAAACTATAACAACAATTTCATCAAAAATTGTCAGTAGTTTAGTCTCAAACAATATGCAAACACCACAAACATTCAGAGGGTACATAAAAAAATGTGCTCAGGAGATCTAGGAAGAGATAGATTCATACAAAATCTCAATACATATTTGTTCGGTTAGCTATACTTCCAATATTCTTCGTATAGTACAAATGTAAAAGTGTGAAATTTCTGGAGGAATTTGGAAAAAAATTCTTATAATGTACAAATTAATAATTGTATATATTTTTAAAAGAAAGTTACTATAGTGAATGAAATAATTTAGTTTTCAACTAGAGTTTTAATAAAGATAATACAAACTTTAAACATAATCTTATTAAACTAAGAAATATATATTAAAAACTAGTTGTTAAAATTTTACAGTCTTCAAAATTTTCTAAAGAATTTAACAAAAACCTCACACTAATATTTAAATTTCATTTTAAATTTAATTATTTAAACTGTATTCTTATATAACAAAATTTCATTTTACAATTCATCAATGTTTAAATTTTATTAACAATGTGCATAACTAACTGAACTTAAAAGTTAAACTCTAGTTAAAGTCAATTTAAAAAAATATTAAACTAGATACATGATATAAAGATCCAGTAAAATTTGAACTATCAGTAATTCTGTATTTTAGTATTAACCACGGGCAAACGATGTTTAGCCTTACCTTGCCGTAATGTTGGTTGCGTATTGTTGCCTGCAGGGGTAGCGCCACGAGTGCTACACTGCACCCCAGTTTTAAACTTACCGAAGCTATATTCCAACAACTCTCTGAGTTGACGCGATATCGGCCAATCACAGGTAACGAATACAACCCCCACCCTCTTTCCTCTTTATCAATGACTGCATTGTTGACGGCTACATAATCAGTTGTCATTTCGGCTTTCTGCTTAATTCAAACATTCCATCATAAATTAAAGGTGAAAACAAATAATTTTTTATCAAATTTGTTGCCTCTTTTATGACATTTATTTAGATTGTTTTAAATTTTCTACTCATTTTGCAATAGAAAATAAGTACGTGTATTTCAATTTTAAAACAAAACCAAAATTAAATGATTGTTGAAATTAAGTGTCAATAATTCTTAACCTATAATCCCGTATTGTTGTTGATATAAATTTGCTCTGGATTATAGGTTATTATTAATTTATCAAAATAGTTATAGCAAGTAGTTATCGCTCAGGATTATGAGGATCTAGAATACATGAGTAGGAAATTAATAGAGAAATATGATATTTGGGGACTTGAGGTAAACCTAAACAAAACGGAGTAAATGTGCATTGAGGGCACAGCAAGAATATATATTTTAACAAAACACAAAAGTCAAGGGGTGTTCAAATTACAAGTATTTTGGGAATAACAGTTACTAACGATGGACACAGTTACTTGGACACAGCGATAAAAAAACGGAACACCTTGGGAAAAAGAGCAATAAGGATAGCCTATTGAACAGCACCATATGGGATCAATGTATATCAAAAATAAATAAACTTAGAATATATAATACAATTATAGAAAGTATCTCATATTAAACCAAAGAATGGCCATTGAAACAAAAAACATTAAAGTGTTTTGAAGCTACAGAAATGGACTATTAGCAGGTCGGTCGAAACGGGAAAAGATAAAAAATGTGAGCATCCGTGAAATCATGGATGTAAAGCACTCCATTGTATACAAAATCAAGACAAAACAACTTTTATGGACATCCATGTTTAAAGGACGGACGAAAATTGACTTTTAAAAGTAATTAAAAGTTTAAAAAACTAATTTTAAGTTTTATTGAATACCGTATTAGGACACTGAATCAAGTACATATTGTAAACCTATTAAACAAAAGTTAAAACTACAGAAATCAAGATATTTTTGCAGCAACTAATAAAGTTTTATAATAGAAAAATTTCAGATTTTTTGTTATAAAGTAAGCAACTTTCTTAAGTGTTTTCATAGTTTATGTTATTTTGTTTTGTTTTATTGGTTGAATAAAGTATGTAAAAAAATGTAGTTTTTCAAGTCAATAATGATTTAATTATGTCTACCTTTTAATAGTTTTCTGTTAATTGCAAATTCGTTATTAATATAACGTCAATATTAAGTCAGGCCTGATTTACATCTCATCTAAAGCCCAATAGAGAGAGGTCAAGCAAACATAACGCATTGTTAAAGCTTATCAGGCCTTGTCTTTTGTCAACTATAGTTGTTCAACTTGTGTCTGAATTGAAGATTGATTACAGTTAACATTTTGTCCTTAAAATGTTAGTAGTTATTTAACACAAGTAGTATAATTAAGTTATTGTTAATTACACGTGTACTGTTGTAATATGAAATGACAAAGTATAACAAAAAAAATAAGTTATATTAGTTCAGAATTAAAAAAAAATTGAAATCCAATTTTTATTTTAAAAAATAGAGCTTTATTTTTTGTAGGTTTTGGTCGATCAGAGAACAGAACTGACGCGCTTCTTCGACCGGAAAGTAATGTCGATATTTTAATCAAGTTTCCCAACTTCAAATGCTCAATATTGTTTTAGGTGAAAATAAATACGTTTTTTAAGTATACAGAATAAATAATTATTTTAAATTACATGGAAAATATATTCAAATATAATCATAAGTCAAGGAACATACAAAGAGAGCTATAGACAGAGTTGGGGGAGAGAGAGAGACAGACAGACAGAGAGCGACACACACACACTAGACAGAAGGACACAGACAAACCGAAAACAAAAAACTACGAAAGTTTTAGAAGGAAGAAGAACTTCCTTCGCTAAGTCACTGGCGTAATAATAAATAAGAGTGACAAGCAGCTGACGTGATGGAAACGAATTTCCTAAAATATTTCTTGAACTTTTTTTTGAAAATACGGTTTTACAATCATAATTATCATAAAAATCTGCATATATTAGCATTTTGAACTTTCGAACCACTATGAATATACAACGATAACCCTTTATTAATTTCAGTGAATTTTGAAGTACGATATACTAATTTTGTAGATTTTAATATTGGCTGCAGTAGTAAAAACATATTTTCATAAACAAATTCAAGAAAAAAGTTATTATGTTTTTAAGGTAAAAACTTCCCATCATTTTGAAACTGATGAAAGGATTTTCAAGAGTAACGAGCTCGTATAAGCTATTGACAAATCAATTTTGTCAATATATCACTCAAAATCGATTATATATATAAATTATTATTATTATTATTATTATTATTATTATTATTATTAATATTATTATTATTATTATTATTATTATTATTATTATTATTATTATTATTATTATTATTATTATTATTATTATTATTATTATTATTATTATTATTATTATTATTATTATTATTATTATTATTATTATTATTATTATTATTATTATTATTATTATTATTATTATTATTATTATTATTATTATTATTATTATTATTATTATTATTATTATTATTATTATTATTATTATTATTATTATTATTATTATTATTATTATTATTATTATTATTATTATTATTATTATTATTATTATTATTATTATTATTATTATTATTATTATTATTATTATTATTATTATTATTATTATTATTATTCTTCATCCGGATCACCCACTTTGGGGTATGCCAAATCAATTACTTTGATGTGCGTTAGCCGCCTTCCGCTGTATCCAATACTGCTTCATTCTATCCGAGGCTGCCTTCCTTCTTTCATCCGAGACTGCCCCGCCCCTTTTAGATGTTGGTTTTTCTTGGAACCTTAGGTTTTCGTTATGTAAAAGTTTTCGCAGTTTAAGTACATCGTCAATCATCTCATCTGATATCGCCAGCTCAGTTAAGTCCTCCTGGACCCGCCTGAACCAATTACTCTTCGTTTTCCGATCTCTGAAGAAAGCAAAGATCCGCCTAGTAAGTCTACTGCTGTTCATCCTACTAATATGGCCATAAAAACTAAGTCGTCTTTTCCTCATGCTATCTGAGAGTCTCTCAATTTTGAGATACAGGTTTTTATATTATTATTATTATTATTATTTTTATTATTATTATTATTATTATTATTTTTATTATTATTATTATTATTATTATTATTATTATTATTATTATTATTATTATTATTATTATTATTATTATTATTATTATTTACGTATAGACCCTGTTGGATCACGCAAAGCACTCCAATTCATGTCTTTTTTCTTCTAATCCTGTTCCACACCTCCCTCATCCTGTCCCCATGGAGCCTCCTCCGCTCCTCCGTCCATTTTACCCCTGCTCTCTTTGGTATTTCATTCTCTGGAATTTTCCACTCGAACATCTTTCTCCTGTATGATTATATATATATATACCAATACCAAAAATGCGATCTAAAGGTCAGTTTTCAGTATATGGTTATTGTAATCCCATTTACACATGTGTGACATAAATCTCCCCTAAATAATCATAAAGTGGGACACTGTCGGAAACAGAAGGCGAACAGAAACAAAACAGAAAAGTCCACTAGTAAAACAGTAAGTCAATGTCGCAGAACAAATCCTGGAAAATGTCAAAGCACAATTTAAATTCAGGTTGTACTTTGTCAATCGACGGTGAGCACAGGGACAAAGTGAACAACAAGGAATGAATAAGGACGCAATAAGATGTCCGACATGTACTAATGCGGCTTGTTACAAAGAAAATTTACAATAAAAAGTCATTTAAAATGTCACAACACATTTTATTCCACTGGTTCATTTTAAATTCGAACTGAAATGATTGTTGTTAGCAAGTTCGCCAATAATTTGCTTTGACTTTCACCCTTTCACTCACCAGTATGTGGCCATTCACATTTACTACTAATAAAAATACAATAGATTTTGCAAAATGTTAATTTCTGTTCAAACTTATTTAATAAACCCTAAAATTACATTTATTTTCATTATTATTAAAATGTCTACATTTCTTCATAATTGTTGCAATTAATTGGTTTTCACGTTAATTGATTAATTAATAAACAATTAATTAATAATCACATTAATTTTAATTTGATCAGTAGTAACTGAAACTAAAAAAACATGAGGCAGTCGAGGGGGTTGTCCAAAAGAAGTGATCATTTAAAAATTCAAATAATCAGTGTACCTTGTTTGCTTTGACTGAACGTTTTTTTTGTTATTTTAAAGCGAAAAGCACATTGAGGCCATTATCGCCTCCCTAAATGTAAGTGTGAGTGTAAAGTGTTTAAGTCGTAAGTGTTAAATGTTTTAAGTGTAAGTGTGTGTTAGACTCGGGTACCGCGAAGGACGTCTACATCCTCTCAATAGGTGCAGCTAGTCTGCACCCCCTGTGGGAAGTCACAAATGGATTGCATAAAACATAACATTATGTACATAACGAATAATAAGCCTTATTCATAACGAATAATGAACCCATTATATTACTGGCCTTATTACTAAATTCAAATTATTCACAACTTTTATTAATGAAAATGAACACTTTTATACATCACATACAAATTTAAAACATCAGTATTGTAAAATATACGCAATTATTAATATTCTAATAACTGAGATAACTGAGTTGGGTATTTAGTACAATGGCGTTCGTTAGCAGTTTAATTATGCACTTATTAATAAACTTATTTATATACAATTTGCTTCATGTACGTGCTTCACTACGGTATTTTTCACGCAATAAAAGTTACAGTTGGTTAATTTGCATATTTAATTAATAATTTTACTTCAAAATAAACTACAATATTTGGGGGGGGAATATGTTAGATTGTTATGATTCTGTAAAATACCAACCACTCCTGAGCATTAATATATTGTAACCATACAACTAACTACACAACTGTAAGCATTGCCAGTTGGTCGACATGTTTGTCTGCTAGAGCTCTTGGAAATACCATTTTTTTCTTAAATAAGTCATTAAAATTATTTTTCCCGCATTTTTTCAAACAAATTAAAGACGGTTAACCTAAAAATTACAAATTATTTTACCTAAAAAAAATGTAAATGTTTCCATTGAAATCTGTCGTTTGTTTCATTGTAGACAGGGACATAATTAGAATTTTGGCGTAACAGACACTGATTTGTTTAACATCATATTTGGTTGGTTGTTCTAACGTATGACAAAATTAAACTACTTTTGTGTAAAGAAAAATTATTTGTTTTTATGAGCTGTGAATTACTAATTTTTAAAAATAATCGAACACTTTTATTGACCGATATTTTGTTTCGAATAAATTTATGGCAGTTTAAGGTAGCCTGATACCTGCAAACAATTGTGTTTAATAAACATAAATATTTTTCGTTTTACATCTGTCAAGCCGTGTTACAGTGAAAAACGGTCAACAAAACATATTAACCTAACAAATAAATAAATCAGACAAATAGTGTAAAAAACCCAAATTTTCATGCTTTTGAAAAAAGCCGTCTTAAACAAATAAAAGATTATTTTTTAACGTAGCCTTATTACACATTTACACCATTAAGGGAGCCTCCATACAAAATTTCAGTATATATATGTAACAGTGATTCTTCCAGAAATAGAAAAGCAGGAACGAAAATTTCTCAGCAAGATTTACGGGCCAATGAAATCGGAATTTGGATGAAGAGTCTTCAGAACGAAATCTATCAAAAGACCACTGCAATAAGAAAAGAAATAAAAAAAAGCAGAGCAAAAGTTTATACACACATTTATAGTATGGAAAACTCCAGAACAGCAAAGAAACTACTCGAAGTCATAACAAAGAGTGAATTCGGCGCAGCATGACTGAAAGACGTCCAGAGGGACTGCAACAAATCAACTTAGAAAATCTCGAAGACCAAACCGGGTGTCGGAATAAAATCACGATGTAAAATTTGAGTAGAGAACATCGTGACAACTGGGAAAAATAAACAGACGAACGGAAGAAAGAGCATTCTGAGGGGATGAAGAGATTTGTAAAGAAAAGAAGAAAAGCAGGCGAAGGTAAATTCGTGATTTCAAGTTCAATCGTTTTCCTAAAAGGGAACAATCGTTATAATAATAGTAATATAATAATAATAATAATAATAATAAATAATATCAATTATATATATATATATATATATATATATATATATATATATATATATATATATATATTGTAATAACCGGAGGCATTATACGCAAGCGAGACGCTAAGACTATAAACAAAAGGTACCATGGAAGACATTTTGAAGGAAGAACGCAAAATCTTGAGGAAGATCCTTGGCCCAAGATTAACAGAAGACGGATACAGGATGCACTCCCGGAGACCACAGAGAAGATATTGAACCTGGCAGCAGATATCAGAAGAAGGAGTCTTCGGTTCTATGGACACATCAGTAGACTCCCAACAACGAGACTTGCCAACAGAATCCTTAAATATATATAAAGAGTCAAATCAACAACGTCGTGGATCACACAAGTCAGAATAGATCTACATGACGCAGAAATAGACTCAACAGACATTGAAGACAGGAACGCATACAGGAGAAAGGTGCTCGGTTGGAAAATCCCACAGAATGAAATCCCAAAGAGAGGGGGGGTAAATGGACGGAAGAGCGGAGGAGGATCCATGGGGACCGGATGAAAATATATAAATAACATGTGTAATATATAATTTATAGTTTATCTTTAGAAATTTAAAAATCTGAAAGAATTTGTCAGTTTACAAGGAAAGTAGAAGCGGCAAACTACAGTAAAATAAACTGCAGGATTCCGTTACTCAAAGAAAAGAGAAAGATAGCTTTTACGATCAATTTGTAAGTATGCTAGAACTCAAAAATTATGCTAGAAGTAACGTAGGCAAAACATTAAAAATATCAAACGTTGCAAAAACGTAACAGCAAAAGAAATTTAAATTAAAAGAGATTGTTCAATCTCATTGGCTTAGACACTACGCACGCTTTTCTGTTATTAGTTAAGTAAAATTAGGTGCTGTTAATATAAAAGGCTTAGAAAGGGAGTTCATATAAAAAATAAGAACTCCCGCAAAGGGAGAGTCTTTACAGTTTTTCAACAATTAACCTAAGTCACTTCACAACCGTATATTTTTAAAATAAGTAGTAGTCACTGAACAGTAGCAAACAGTATTACAGAGAAAGTTTGTGTTTTTATCATTAAAGTATTAAATTAAATTTATCTAATATTTTTTACAGAAAAGATGATGTTATCGTAGTTTTTTTTTATGTTAAGTAATGCCATTCAACCGAGAGTTCTTTTAAAGTGTTAATAATTTACACAAAGCGTTTGTCGAATTCAATTATACAGTGGTACAAAAGTTGGTAGTGTACATTTCTATAATTTTTTCTATTAAGTAAATCTATTGATTAGTAAAAATACTGAGTAAGGGCAGTGTAATGGTCACAAAGTGTAGCAATTTGTCTTTGAAGTTGACTCAACCCAACAATACTTTGTTCTGGAACTGCGGACATCTCGACCAATATCTCTACAATCTTGGTAATTAACATTGTAACTTTTTTTGCAATGAGTTAATTTGAACAATATCAAGAACTTCATAAGTTCCTATTGCAGTATTAAAGAACACATCGATATAATTTATTCATTTTTTTTTTTGCATTGTAATAAGAAATACTTAATTTCAGAACCAATTTGTACTTAACAGAAAGGTTTGTATGATATTGAATACTTCAGTAATAAAACCTTCAAATATTTTCCATACTTTTCAGTAAAAATGAGCAATTTCTACGATAATTAAATCTTTATAATATTTTGACGCCGTATATATCATATATATATATATATATATATATATATATATATATATATATCTTGAAAATTTTCAATATAGGTCTATATATATATATATATATATATATATATATATATATATTGAAAATTTTCAAGATAAAATTTAGGTACTTAAACAGTCATATACAGATGATATGTATATGCATAGATACGTATATGAGTCCCAAATTGATTGAAGATTGAAGCGTCCTCAAAATATAAATTGTTTAATATAAAAAACAAAATGGCGTCCAGACAGAAAATGATGCTTTTTTGAACCTATATTTATTGGAACTTTCCATCTAATTTTGATGAGGGAAATCATGCCCGAATTCTTGGGAACCTTTTTTCTAAACATACTGTGTGTGTGTGTGTGTGTGTGTGTGTGTGTGTGTGTGTTTGTGTTTGTTTTTGTGTTTGTGTTTGTGTGTAATATTTATATATATATATATATATATATATATATATATATATATATATATATTTATTACCTGCGTATAGACCCTGTTGGATCACGCAAAGCACTCCGACTCATGTCTTGCTCCTTCTAATCCTCCACACCTTCCTCATCCTGTCCCCATGGATCCTCTTCCGCTCCTCCGTCCATTTTACCCCTGCTCTCTTTGGGATTTCATTTTCTGGGACCTTCCAACTGAGCATCTTTTATATATATATATATATATATATATATATATATATATATATATATATATATATATATATATATATATATATATATATATATATAGAGAGAGAGAGAGAGAGAGAGAGAGAGAGAGAGATGCAAGACAAATTTAACTGTGTATTAAGTGTCACATATAATATAAATTTAAACCATTAAACGTATTTTTATACCGTAAACAAATTTAAACAAATAAAAAGAAAAAAGTTAAATCAAAAGCGGGTTTTTAACTCACATACCTTAATTTGGTAGGCACAAATCGTAGCACTAAACCATTTTGAAATGATCGGCTCACTGGTAGACTTATGTTCACGTCAAGAAAAGTAATGTATTTTTACGGTAAGCGCATTTTTAAATGTATTAGTTCTTAAATCATAGAAAAAATGTATTTAACTCCCATAAAAACAATTTCACTAATTATTTACCTAAAGTTTATTTACTCTATGTTACAATTTGTATACCTATTCAGCTTGTATAATATTTATTATAAGTAAATAATAAAATTGATGACAACACATTCCTTGTAACATTTGTTTAAGCGGAGAACATAATGTAACCGAAGATGTATGTTGTGCTTTTACTTTCTTCGTATCATAATTTTAGGTTTTTAATTCACTTCAACACGCAACGACTTTGTTACTCGAATGAGGCAATACATTTTGCAAGAAAGTATCTTTTTGTGTAACGAAACAGTTACTATTACTATATCTAATATCTATAGAAGGTTATAAACTTCTAAACCATTTAAATAAATAATATATATTCTTTAAACTTTATGAAATTAAAACTGCTCTAAGATAACCACTGACTGATAACGCTAGTATTATATAACACCTCAACATATCAAATCAAAAAGTTTTGTTATTGAACCAAAAATAAAAATCATGTATCATGTTTTCTCTTCATTTTTATTTTAATTACGATAATTTGTTCGAAAACGAGACAAATTAACATAGCTACTTTTTTACAACGTAATCTAAAATTTATTTTAAATTAACATAACTATTTTCCTATCAAAATTATTATAGCCTACCAGCTGTTCAATGAAATCAGCTGATCGTTACGAATTAATACAAAAACATCTGATCTTTTACTATAACTACCAATATGAATTTTTGCACTCGCATCACGCGACACGCAAAATCCATCACAACCAGCCCTAAAACCGATACATGTTAATACAGCAGTGTGGTGACAGTTTGTTTTATGATATGTAAAGATGCAGTACGATCTTGTCGGACAGGTTCCAATGTGACTACACATTCGTTTAGGGTATATATTTGTTTATACAGAAAAACGTTTCTTTGTGTGTGTGTGTGTGTGTGTGTGTGTGTGTGAGAGAGAGAGAGAGAGAGAGAGAGAGAGAGAGAGAGAGAGAGAGAGCGAAAGAGAGAAAGAGAGAGTATATGTGTTTTAGCGATTTCAATTGGGAAAAATGAGCTATTGAATCCGCCAACATGGTAAGACCCAGACCCGAGAACTTAAGATGAGCATTGACCCTGAACTTCAAATAACTTTTTTTGTATTGTTAAAATTAACTTACACATTTTAACGTTTCAAAATGGCAACCACCTTAAATCTTTTTGTGTCTTAATTTTGTTATCTGATTCAGCCATTGTGATTAGCGTTAAAAACTGTATAAATTAGCGTTTAGAATTTTAAAACCCGTTGAAATTAAAAAATGTAATTTGTCGGCGGTGTATATTAGTGTTCGTAATTTAAATACAATTTTCACGTTTAAAAAGCTAAGACATACAAATTTGAATGTCGATTATGATAAGGAAATCAAAATATTAAAAAATAAATCTAAAGAGAAATATTTTTTGGAAATTCGCTTTAATCACTCAGCGAGACAGCTGCGTTCTATGATTGTGTTAATATAGGTAGTTCTTCTTCTTCTTTTTCTTCTTATTATTACTTTTATTATTATTATTATTATTATTATTATTATTATTATTATTATTATTATTATTATTATTATTATTATTATTATTATTATTATTATTATTATTCTTTCATCCGGATCACCCACTTTGGGGTACGCCAAATCAATTACTTTGATGTGTGTTAGCTGCCCTCCGCTGTATCCAATACTGCTTCTTTCTATCCGAGGCTGCCTTCCTTCTTTCATCCGAGACTGCCCCGCCCCTTTTAGATGTTGGTTTTTCTTGAAACCTTAGGTTTTCATTATGTAAAAGTTTTCGCAGCTTAAGTACATCGTCAATCATCTCATCTGATATCGCCAGCTCAGTTAAGTCTTCCTGGACCCGCCTGAACCAATTACTCTTCGTTTTCCGATCTCTGAAGAAAGCAAAGATCCGCCTAGCAAGTCTACTGCTGTTCATCCTACTAATATGGCCATAAAAACTAAGTCGTCTTTTCCTCATGCTATCTGAGAGTCTCTCAATTTTGAGATACAGGTTTTTATTAGAAATCAATTTTACTTCATTATTTCTAAAGTTTTGGCCCAGTATCTTCCTTATTAACTTTCTTTCCTTCTTCTCCAGGTTGTCCAATAAACCCTTATTATTGAGTGTAAGAGTTTCAGATGCATATAAAGCCTCTGGTTTGATCACAGTTTTATAATGCTTAAGTTTGGAATTCCAGGATAACGATTTCTTGTTATACACCTCTTTGGTTAATTGAAAGGCCAATTCCATTTTACACATCCTGGATTCCAATGCTCTCTTTTCTAAGGCGTTCCAGCTGATCCGTTCACCCAGATATTTGAAGTGGTCAACTCTCTCGATTTTATGACTACCGACTCCCAGATGTCGTGGTGCATTTTTAATATTCGTTAGTATTTTGGTTTTCTCAAATGAGATTCGGAGACCTACTTTAATGGCTTGCTTCTGCAACTCTTTAATTTGTAATTCTGCCTCGGACCAGTCCTTGGCTATGAGAGCCAGATCATCCGCAAAAGCCAGGCAGTTACACTTCAGTCCTTTGGTCCCCATTTTGATTCCACTGCCTTCCTTCAGATTTTGATTCCACTCTCTAACCACCTTCTCCAGCACACAATTAAATAATAGCGGTGATAAACCATCACCTTGTCTGACTTCAGTTCTGATCAGAAATGGTTCTGACACTTGTCCCATAAATTTCACTTTAGAATATGTGTCTGTTAAGGTGGACTTAATTATATTCGTAGTTTTGTTATCCAGATTATTATTATTATTATTATTATTATTATTATTATTATGTACAGATACTGTACAATATTTATTTTTAAAGTCATTACATACATTTTCCCTTGTATTAATGTGTTAAGTTTTACTAAGTACCCAAAAATCCACCACTGTTGACTCTTCACTGTAACTTTACACCGAAGATAGGCTTTCTTTGACTTAAAGCCTAAATCACGCTAATCCACGTCTTAACGCATTATAAAATGCCTCATGATTCAGTAAAAGTGATTCTGTTATAGTGCTCTTACATATCCGAGCCTTTGTCTCTTAATTGTTATAATTTTACTGATTTGTCAGATTTTTATTTGTTGACACGTTTCGGATTACTGTAACGCCATTATCAATACTTAAATTTGTTCATATTAGAGTACATCGTTTGAAAGGCTGCATTACCTTTCAAAATGGAAGTTGTTAATTAAATAATAGAATTTATTTCTTTAAAAAAAATGGTTTCACCACTCTATAAAAGTTTGAAAAAATGTAAACTCTGAAAATAGAAAAACGAACATGATAATGGTTAGTGTTCATAGCCAATTTGAATTTTAATTGAAATTTGAATTAAAAATCCGTATTTATGTAAACTCTCACGGTTGTAAAATTATATTTTTAAAATATGTATACAATAAAAAATTAAAATTTGTTATGGTTTTTACTGGCCACTATTTTGAATCAATTTCCTGTAACTAAATAATTTGATTTTAGATCAAACTAATTGTTGTGCGCAGTGACTTTAGTTTCAATTATTGGGAAAATAATCATGTAGGAGTATATGGCGTGTGCAAATATTTGCAAAAATACCTTTATTTATTTCTCATACATTACAACTTAACACACTTAACTCAAAATAACGTTGAAGTCACGGTTTTGTCTCTTTTACAGTTCTTATCCTGAAACTTGTCATACTTTTATAAGTACTTCATAATTTATTCAGATTTCAATTTTGCTTTGATACTTTTCTCGAACCAACGGCGTTAAATGCAGTAAAATTTGTTTTAGATTCCTTTCTTTGAAGAACTGTATAAACGGTTCCACAATGGGAAAATATTGAAACTTTTTCTGGATAATTAAAATAAATAATTTATAAATATATTGTACATAACATCGGATAGCGAAAAATTTCATTTAGTAATAATACCTATATGCAGCTGTCTAGCTAACAAAAAGAAGATAATTTAATACAGTATTTTTTTAATCTTTACACCATCTTAAATTCACATTAAAAATGTTTAAATACATAACAAAATTACAGTACAAAATTTACGCTGGTCTTTTAACTTACTTTCAAAAAATTTAATTTAAAACCATTGTGTAAAAACTTGAAAGTTACGTGTTGTGATTACTGATAGTTGGTACGTGACGTTCTGATTGATTTTCAATTATTTTCAAGATGTGAAATCAATTTTTTTAAATGAAGATAGTATGATTGTTTTTTAGACAATAAATATGCAAAATTTTATTTATTTTATTATTTATTTTTTTTATTATTATTTATTTTATTTATTTAGACAATAAATATGCAAAAGAGTTAAATAGATTTTGCTTGTAAAGTTGTTGTACTATTATAGATTTTTCTGGCAAGCTTAAGTAAATTGAAATCAAATTGTAGATTCTAACAGCGTGCAAGCTCACATGTATCCTACATAATATATGCCCTTATATAATATTAATGATTTTAAAGTGATACGACTTAAAACCTGATATAGATGTCTCACATAGAGGTGATGTAATAGGCTCTCATCAATTGACGGTGTTAGGTTAGGTTAGGTTAGGAATCGATTTTAGGAAATTAAGCTTAATTTTCCAGGGGTTTTTTGTAGAAAAAAACCGATTTTTTTTAGAATTTTAGAGTCAAACGTTTTTCTTCGCTTAATTTTGCTAATTAATACACATGTAAAGTTATTACTAAAATTTATTTTTGTGCCAAGTTTAAATGAAAACGTGATTAAAACTGCAAACGGTAGAATATATAATATGTAAATTTCCTTGGGTGGGTATATATATATATATATACTATAAAGGGCCACATCGGTGGCCTAGTTGATAGCGTACTAGGTTTTCACCCCGAGGATCTGGGTTCGATTCCCGGCCAGGGCTTGGCATTTTCATATGCTATAAATCATCCCCATCGTCTACATTAGCCCAAGTGTGCACAATAGTCGGACGTTAAACACAAAAAAAAATAAGTATAAAGAAACTATTTTTGAAAATTCGCACTTATAATGGTCAGCGAGACAGCTGCGTTCCGCGATTTTTCTTCTTTATTTTCCTTAAAACTAAGTAAATAACATAAATATTTTTATCAGTTTCATTGTTTTCCCACGGTTTTCTTTTTGACAAATTTGTTATTATTACACATTTAATTAAAATCTGCTGATTTAATCTGCTTAGTTTATCTATAAATTATGGTTGGTGAAGTATACAAAATAATAACAATTTCTAAAACTGTAACTTGTAATACATAAATACTACTATTATTATTTTATATACTTTTTTTACAAATATTATGTCTACTGAAAATTGTGTTTATATTACACAAACAAATCATAGTGATGCAATATTTGAAAAATCAAATATTTTCCTAAATATATTTCAAATGATTTTTTTAATACAAATAACACTACCATAAAAACATTATTTTATTTTTAACCAGTTTTATTTTTCGCTGAAGTTTTATGTTTACATTTCCCACTTTTTTCAAATATCAAAGTAAATATTTTTCTTGTTGTAAAATAGATGGCCAAAAGAATCAGCACAATTACAGATAATAATATAGCAACGACATCTGTCAGGTAATATTCGTACCACGGTAGGCTAGCCGCTGTAGTGCGCAAATGTGGCGCATCCTTGTGGCGCAGAACGTACTCAATCCAAAACATGGCTTTGTCTAATGGTTGCATCGGGTTGTCAATACTGGACTGTCGCCGTGCTGCTTCTCGGAATCTAAGCAATCACAAAACTCAGTGCATTTATCACAATACAGTTATACACAAGTATCGGGTTGTCACGCAGAATACTGGACTGTCGCCGTGCTGCTTCTCGGAATCTAGGCAATCACAAAACTCAGTGTATTTATCACAATACAGTTATACACAAGTATTGGGTTGTCACGAAGAATACTGGACTTTAGCCGTGCTGCTTCTCGGGATCTAGGCAATCACAAAACTAAATGCATCTATCACAATACAGTTATACACAAGTATCGGGTTGTCACGCAGAATACTGGACTGTCGCCGTGCTGCTTCTCGGAATCTAGGCAATCACAAAACTCAGTGCATTTATCACAATACAGTTATACACAAGAAAATACTAGAACATTTAATCCCAATAGATAAATAGCGTAATGAGCTTTTAACTGTACAACAAGAGTACATTCCTTAAAGTATTATTGCTATTTATATATTTTAAGGATGTTAGTTAAGAGTATAGATATAGTTTTTGAAGATGAAGGTTCTCCGAAACGCGTCAACAAAAGTAGAATTGACGAAGCTAAGGAAGGCAGATCATTATACTCTACATAGTATGGGATGTTATTTAAAAAAAGATAACATTCCGGAATGTAACTACATATTGTTTGGCCAAACCAAATTTCATCGTTTATATTTTAATCGTGTAATTGTGTTCAGTGTTTGTGATGTATGTTTTTAATGTTTTGTTTGACATTTAACGTTTTGTATCACGGCCTGAAGATGGAACAATAGAGTTTCGAAACCACGGTAGCCTTTATGAGGTGAATAGATAGACCACTGACGGGAAGAATAGGTCATAATCCCAATTACTTAAAACAGATGTTTTGAAAGCTTTAAACGCCTAATATTGACTTAATTTCACATTATTTGAATCCATCAAACATTGTTTATACAGTTTAATATATTTTATTTATATAAAAAGTCAGTTTTTATATGACATAAATGAATTAAGTCAGTTTAAATTTAGATTCATTTTTTTTTAATTGAATGTAAAGGGGTTTTGGTTGTTGACGGAAAAACAAACCCCGGATGGAAAATCCAATTTTCCATAATTTCTATAGCTACATTTCACATAATACGTTTTTACGTATTTAAAATTTCGTATATTTTTCTTTATTACTATACAACGTATATCAAAATTATTTGTGTTAACGGAAAATATATGTTTTGCAACATTTAAATACCCCATTTAAAGACTTTTAAATTGTTCTGGTTTTAATGCCCTTCAAGTTAAACAAATTTATTACAACAACGAAAATTGATTTTCAATCGGCTTTAAGCGATTCTAACAAGCGTGACTCAATTGTAGTTTTAAGCGTTCAAACAAAAACGTATAGATCGTGTATTTGACCTAATAATATCCGATGAGGTAGTCATTATGTATTTAAATATAGATTACGATATTACAGTTACAAAGCTTAAAATGGCGTTGTTGGAAATACTTTTAAACGCTACAAACATGTTCTTAAACAACTTTTAAATTCGTAAAACTCTTTGACCACTGTCAATAATGGGTTAAAACTCAAAATATTAGTATAATTTCCTTAAAGAATTCCACCTTTTTGTTACGCAAATGTTGATAACTCATTTGATTCAAAACCATTTTTGAAGTTAGTAAAGTTTTGAGTAAACTTGAAACAAAAATTAATCCTGACTTCTTCATGTTTACTTTGTTTTCCTTCTGATTTGTTCCAAACGTATATTTTATTCTGTTTTAACAATTTTAAAACAAGGTTATTGAAGAAATCGTTAAATCGTACAATGCAATATTAATTTATGATGATTTGCCAAAACAAAATATATTTTTTTTATTTTTCATTATTGAAGTATAGTAAATATAGTTTTCGATATTACAGTTACAAAGCTTTAAATGGCGTTGTTGGAAATACTTTTCAACGTTACAAATACGTTCTTAAACAACTTTTAAATTTGTAAAACTACTTTTCATCTGTCAATAATGACTTTCTATTTAAAAACGTTAGCTGCTGTTATTAGAGAAAAGTGTTATACAAATAATACATTCTAAGATTGATCGTATTTTTTGTCAATTTTCTTTCTTTGCAAAACAGTTAAATGTTAGTACATTGGAATTTTTCTTACTACATACTTTTCGAAATGCTAGTACATACATTAAAAATCTCAAATTTTAGATTTTATGAAATATGTAGTTTATAAAAACTTTTAAAATGTTTTTTTTAATATTGAGTTGGCAATTTTGAAGGAAAGATTTAAAAGATATTGTATTTATACAAACGTATAGGTTTTGGTTTCAAGACGTCTTATAAAATAAGCTATTCCACCCTGTAAACATAAACATGACTAAATGTAACATTTAACTGACCGAACTGATTAACTGATTCGTTCTTTTCACTTACGAAGTTTGTTTTACAACAGTGTGTACAGATCACATGATGGACGATTCCGTGATGTTGTCAAAGTCTAAAACTAACCCATTACCAGCTGATTTTGTCCGTTTGGCATTTTTGTACTGGTCAGTATATATAGGTATCACAACGACAGGTACGCCGTGGTACACACATTCAATAAAACTTGCTAGACCTCCGTGCGTAATAAACACTTTTATGTTGGGGTGAGCAGAAAAAAATACAAAACCTTAACCAAACAATAATGAGTCAAAATGTGCTGGTACTAAACAAATATGTAACGTGATGTTAAAATACAAAACAATAGAGTTTAGAAATTAATCAGAGAGGTTTTTAGTTTTACAGAATAGAGTTCTGCCTGGATTTTTGGGGACGACTGAGAATTAAGAATGGCACAGTAGCAATCATTTTAACACAACAACAAATATAACTTTATTTTAAACACTAAGAATATGCTACTAGTAGTTTTGAAAATATCGGTCTATTTGAACAACAACAATCTAGAGTATGTTTAAAAAACATCTAGGATCAACTAAAGAAATATTTTAACTTTGGTGAGTGAATGTGTGTGTGTGTGTGTGTGTGTGTGTGTGTGTGTGTGTGTGTGTGTGTGTGTGTGTGTGTGTGTGTGTGTGTGTGTGTGTGTGTGTGTGTGTGTGTGTGTGTGTGTGTGTGCGTGTGTGTGCGTGCGTGCGTGTGTGTGACATTGCAATTTAAGTCAATAATAAAGTCAAAATGTGCTGGTAGAACGTGATGAGAGAGTTTAGAGAGAGAGAGAGAGAGAGAGAGAGAGAGAGAGAGAGAGAGAGCATTGCAATTTAAGTCAAACTAAGCACACGTTTATGGTAATAGCTTGAACAAGTTTGGTAAACAAAAAGCTTGTTAATCCCTTTCGAAATGGTATGTTTTAATATCTTAAAAAGTCATAATATTTACACATTACAATTTTTTAAATAACTAATTTTACCATCGTAATCAGAGTTGAAGTGTATTACTTTTATGACTTCTGTAAGAGTACTAAAAAAGTCCTGATATTTCCCGTCCTCATAACCTTTTCTACAATTTATTATCTATAAACTGATTAAAAGGTATGAGGTCCGGACTACTCAGGTCAGTTGGCAACCCATATCACTGCCATTGCAATACAGTAATAAACATACAGCTATAACAACTGAAATTTGCTATTCTGTTTGTTATTTTTCATTAAAAATTAATGATCATACCTTATGTTTTACGTTTACTTCAAACACACACATTCACTACATTCTTTGAACAAGTATAAAATCAGAACAAAAGAAAAGTCTATAAAAGTTATTTCGTAATTATTGAAAAGAATCTGATTATCTGAAAAATTAATATGCATCTATCATTTTTAATTAACTGCACGAAACTTATAAAAGTTATAAATTACGGTGAATTCTTTTCGTCTATTAAATAAAAGCGTTAAGAGTTCATTAATAAATATTTCTGTTTAATTAAAAATAAAAAAAATAATTTTTTGCAAATAATCTAATTTATTTACTTTTTGAAACGGAACTTCATTAATTAATTCTGTAAAATAGGTTTCAATTACAATTAGGCTACACTATTAGGCATTAAACACTGATTACATTAACTTTTTATTTAATTACCTAAAATATCTTTTTGAGAGAACCATTTTGAAATCTTTATATTTTTAGGCTGGTTTTCCATTTCTGCTTCAAATTTCCAAAGTATGTTGTACGACAGTTTTCCAAAAGCCGACATGAAAACTTTTCGTACTTCTTCGGGTAGTACGAGTAGTACGGGTAGTAGCACCTTTGAAAACACTACCAAAGCTGTAATAAACAAATCCTTCTTTTGCGTTATCAAGATAAGTTTGTAAATCCTGGAAAAGTAAAATTTCAAAAATAAATATTGCCTATTTGTGACAACTTGTTTACAGTTATAATATTCTAATGAATTTAAGATTTTACTTTGGCCTACTTATACGATAGCAAATAAGTAGTCCAACTAATTTCTTATTTATTGTGTTTTAAAAATAAAAAAAAATGTATTTAGATAGTTGTTGCTTTCATTTTGCAACATTATTTAGCTAAATAAATAATACATATTGTTGAAAAGCACTGACTTAGGATTCTGTTACTAAATGATTTCGAAAAGAAAATAAGAAAAACAAAATCTATTAGCCTCCCCTCGTAAATAAGAGTATATGAAGGTAAACAATGTTTAACTGGAACATTCACAACATACTCTAAATTTTTACTATTTAGTATTTACTAGTATTTCTAGTTCTAAGTATTTACTAGTAAATTTATTAGGCTTAGATTGTACATATTTTGAATGTGTTTGGTATAATACCATTGTACCCATGTAGGGTTGCTTGGTATTCTGTAATGTAGGATTACCTTGTTTTGTTATAATGGAAAAAAGAGGAAAACTATATTGCAGAACAATGTACATTTAAAAATGGTCTCGAGAAATATATCATTTCAAGTGTGTCACTTTACTTGTCTTTGTGTGTACTGTATTTCATACAATAAAGTTGAAACTCAAGCAACTTATTGCTTACGTACAACGTTATTGAGCTATTTCACTCTTTGTGCAATACCTATATTTGTTACATTTGTACTACTTTACTTTTACTGCTTAGTTAGTACTAAATTTGGGGATAGACAAACGTCAATATTATTAAAAATTGCCTATTAAATCGAGTACAAAAATTAAAAGTCATTGTTAAAAAATAATTTCAGATAGGCCTACATTACATTTATGCACAAAATCTTGTAAATTAAAAGCTTTTGCCTGCCGAAAAAAAACACAAAAAGTCCTGCCGAACGGAAGAATGTAACGGAAATATGGAACGAATGAGCAAACAAATGCCGTCTCTTTATTTTTGTCTCTTTTTCTTCCTCCTTTTCGATAACAGTACACGTGTATTATATGAGAACGTTGTGTTGCTTTGGTTTCGGTATTTTTCCTTAGTTGAAGAAAGCGCGCACTTTTTAACCGTCTATAATACATTCGAAATTAATATAATACATTCGAAATTAATATTAATAAGAATTATTGTTAATATTTCTAGTTTTTAACAACATATCTTAAGACTTATTATAGCCTATCAGCTATTCAATGAAATCAGCTGATCGTTAAGAATTAATATAAAACAACTGAGCTTCTATTATAACTACAGTAAATAATATCTAAGCTAGGTTCACGTATTTATTTATTTAAACAAAACAAGATATTTGTAAACATACCTTCAAACTAATTGTGTATTCAGCAAAGATATCATTAACAATAGCTTCGCTTCTGTCGATAACTTCCCGAGTTCCAAACGTGTACTTTTTTTTAAGTAAGGAAAATCAGTTTGCATGCTTACTCACGATATGCATGTAGTACAAAAATCTCCTTACCTCCGACAATTTCGCCTGTTCCTGCAGTTGAATTCCACTTGAATTCCATTGCAGTTGAATTCCCGCTATTTCCACTACATTAGGGTTATATGGGTGCGGATAGTGAGTGGCGACATGAGTATTTTGCAATAACAGAGATATGTTTGACAATAAGTCCAGAAGAGGGGGGGGTCTCTCCCAGTCAGGATACTTGAAGAATTCTTCTATCAATGCCTCTTCTGTTGGTATGTGGTTATATATTGTGAACAATAACACAGTTACACCCATTATCGTATTTCGCAACCTTTCCCAGAAGTCCATCTTATCATTAGAAACAGATAAGTAGGATATCTTGTACGAGAAAGAAAAAGGTTTCCGGTTAAATAATAGAAAAAATAGGACGGACAAAGAGCGGAGAGTTCTATGACGGGAGCGCCGAATCTGTGTCCCAGCACTACGTAACCCTCTTGGGAAAGCAATGCTTCGGTAAATACTAGATCAAAATGCTCTGTGGAGTGGATCAGTTGTATTTCCGGATGTGATAGCGTCACACGGGAAGTGGACTTAACGACTTTTCCTATGAAGAAGAGGTTGTCCAGGAAAATAGCCTTTTCGCAACTCGTATAAGTCGGTTTCCACTGGAAACAGGTAAATCACAGATAATACATTGTAACGGGTGTAGCCTAAGGCAAGAAAGCAACGAATGCAAAGGTCAGTTTGCAAGAGCTCCCATTAGCTACGCGAGGAAGAACCGCTCGAGCCGAGCTCTGGGACCCGACTGACTAAGAACGGGTTTCTGCGCATGCGCGGCGCTCAACAGTATAAAAGGAGACCGCTGTGGCTGCTAAGGGGGCAGTCTTTCGTCGACCACTCGATAACAAGGGTCAGTCTCTCAGTGACCATTCGATAACTTGGTCAGTCTTTCGCCGACCGCCCGCGATAACGGGCAGTCTTTCGCCGACCACTCGATAACTTCGGTGCAGCCTTTCGTCGACCGTGCCGTATAGCGAACAAAAACGCATACCGGCAGGAAACAGGTAGCGTATACCGAGGTAAGAATTAAATCATAGCAGCAGTTATAAACCTTAGAAATTGGGCATTCCGAATCCTTGGCGTGTTTAGGATTCCGAGAGCTCGAGAATAGCGTAGAAATTGGGCATTCTGAATCCTTGGAGTATGTAGGATTCCGAGAGCTCGAGAATAGCAACCACCTGGAAACCTAAAAACTTCCTTACGCTCGAGAATATTGAGCACCTAAAAGCTTCCTTACGCTCGAGAATATTGAGCACCTAAAAACCTCCTTACGCTCGAGAATATTGAGCACCTAAAAACTTCCTTACGCTCGAGAATATTGAGCACCTAAAAACTTCCTTACGCTCGAGAATATTGAGCACCTAAAAACTTCCTTACGCTCGCGAATATTGAGCACCTAAAACTTCCTTACGCTCGAGAATATTGAGCACCTAAAAACTTCCTTACGCTCGAGAATATTGAGCACCTAAAAACTTCCTTACGCTCGAGAATATTGAGCACCTAAAACTTCCTTACGCTCAAGAATATTGAGCACCTAAAAACTTCCTTACGCTCGAGAATATTGAGCACCTAAAAACTTCCTTACGCTCAAGAATATTGAGCACCTAAAAACTTCCTTACGCTCGAGAATATTGAGCACCTAAATCCTTGCTCCCATAAATTTGCGCAGCTAATCAATATTCAAATTCGAAGCCCCTTTTGGCGATGATGATTTAAACATGGGTGAGCAAAATCATGAAATACTGATTTTGTCGATGAGCCCAATTTATAACTGAGCCAAAACTATTACCTGCATTTGAACCCTGGCGAAGCCTATGAATGCGGACGGCTATCCGGCGTTTAGTCGTAACGTAATTTAACGTTACAACATAATATTTAATAATATTCTGGTGTTTAAAACAATATTATTTCCTCCATTGTTTGTACTTAGATTCTGCTATCATAAGGACCTACTAAGGCACGTTAATTAATCAGTAGTGAACTCAAGATAAAAGTTTATCACTGTCGACCGTTTAACTTATATAATCAACTTTAGCAATGCCTTTCCATCTTTTGTATGTCTGAGTCGAAAAACTCTCCCGCCGTAGGAAAAGGTAGCTTAAATCTTTTTCTTTCAGCTCCTCTCTGGTACTGAAATGCGTCCCACCTACGGGTTTATTCAAATTACGGAAGAGATGGTAGTCCCTTGGGGCTAAGTCCGGGCTGTAGGGCGTTTTTGTGATAGTATCCAATCATAAATGGTTGATGAGATCGGTTGTTACACGGGCGGTGTGCGGACGAGCGTTGTCTTGATGGAAACAAACTCCCTTCGTGAGCAAGTCTCTCCTTTTGTTTTGAATCGCTCGGCGAAGGTTCTTTAACGTCTCACTGTAACGATTAGCATTGATTGTTGTGCCGGTATCCATGAATTCGCACAAGAAAACTCCTTCCTGTCCCAAAACACGCTTGCCATGACTTTGCCGGCAGACAGTGTTTGTTTGAACTTCCGCGGCTTGTTCTCAGTGTCAATGGAGTCCAAGAATTTTTGACCATCGGTTTCGTTGGTCTGAAGTAATTCGCGGGCCGAATCAATCCGTTGCCGTTTGTGGTCTGGTTTGCACAAACCTTGCTATATCCTAAATGGTCTGTCAAAATTTTATCAATGCAGAACTTGCTGACATCAGGGATTATCTCGGACAGCTTCCGAACAGCCACCATTCGATCGTTCAGCATTGCTTCTTCCACTTTGGCAATCGTTTCGTCCGAAACAGATGGCCGTCCGGAACGCTGTTCATCATGAAAGTCCGTCTTTGAATTCTCTGCACCATTTGCGCACGTGTTGTGTGCTCATACATTTTTCTCCGCAGACTTCACACAGTTTGATATGAATGTCCATCGGCGCAGTGTTTTTTGCACACAAAAAATGAATCACAGAGCGTAATTCGCACCTGGCGGGAGACAGAAGAGGCAACTCCATTATTAACGGCTACCAAGCCGAAACTGAGAGTCGCAGACCGCTCGCTGAATGGGGATTGGGAGTGGAGGAACCAAGCTGCAAGCCAAGGTCACCGGATCCCGCGTAACAATGTTCTTGGGAACCTTACTTTACGGACAACCCTTGTATATTAAAGTATTCGTTTTTTTTTTTTGTTACTTTTTATAAATTTGCTTTTATCACGACTGCTGAATCACGTTTGCGTTAAATAATTCCAAACTCTTGCTTATTTTTAAAATTTCTGCTTTGATTACTTTTTATTATTACCGTTTTTATTTATTGCAAAACGTTATGAATGAATCGATAAAACTTTATTCATAATATTTCAATTGCGATCATTCAATCTTTTATCGCCTAACCTAACATTTTATCTTTCATTTTATCTTAACATTTTATCTTTCATAACCTAAGTAGTATGAAAGTAGTTTTAATCTTAGATAAGATTAAATCATAACCTAATCTATAAATGGAATGTTGTGCTGTAACCAATAATGGACCGGTAATTGACTTCCATTTGTCACTTAGTGATATAATACACCATCCTGCTACTAGCAACTAAGTAATTGACGAGAGAAACGACGTCTCTGTTTCAACTGGACCATTTGACATTTGGTTTGTATGTTTGTTTGTTACGCTGTTTTGACCAAATTCATTCACAGATTGTTTTGAAATTCAGCTCTATGGTATCATTTAGAAAGCTCGAACGATGTGTGTGTAAGATTTGTTCCATTCACTTTCGTTTCAAGATGGCGGCCTCTGATTTACAATAAGAGGTTTACGCAGTTTTGGTCAAATGCATTAACCAATTTTTTTGAAATTTGGTACGAAGATATCTTGTACAACGCCCAAATCACTTAAGTTAAGATTTTGTCCTTTTATACTTCTACTATAAGATGGCGGCCTCTGATACAACGATTACGAGTGTGTGTCAAATGTATTAACCGACTGATTTGTAATTTAGTACTATACATTCTATAAAACCCCGAACGGCAATGTGTAAGATTCTTCTCGGTCACTTCCGTTTCAAGATGGCTGGCTCTGATTTAACACAAAGAGTGTAGGTGGTGTGTAACCGATTCATCGAGAAAAAGCATAAAATTACCAATAAAGTTGGTCCAGTAACTTTTTCAGTAAATAGTACTCTTACCGGTTACATTGGCGATAAAAGGTACACGCTGTAGTGGACCATTCTGTACATTAAGGATATACTGCGAGACCTATTGTTCTTTGGACTACTCGTATTTATCTAATCACTATAATGTAAGCAACAAATTCATCGAGAAAAATCATAAAATTACCAATAAAGTTGGTCCAGTAACTTTTTTAGTAAATAGTACTCTTACCGGTTACATTGGCGATAAAAGTTACACGCTGTAGTGGACCATTCTGTACATTAAGGATATACTGCGAGACCTATTGTTCTTTGGACTACTCGTATTTATCTAATCACTATAATGTAAGCAACAAATTCATCGAGAAAAAGCATAAAATTACCAATAAAGTTGGTCCAGTAACTTTTTAGTAAATAGTACTCTTACCGGTTACATTGGCGATAAAAGTTACACACGCTGTCGTGGACCACTCTGTACATTAAGGATATACTGCGAGACCTATTGTTCTTTGGACTACTCGTATTTATCTAATCACTATAATGTAAGCAACAAATTCATCGAGAAAAAGCATAAAATTACCAATAAAGTTGGTCCAGTAACTTTTTTAGTAAATAGTACTCTTACCGGTTACATTGGCGATAAAAGTTACACACGCTGTCGTGGACCACTCTGTACATTAAGGATATACTGCGAGACCTATTGTTCTTTGGACTACTCGTATTTATCTAATCACTATAATGTAAGCAACAAATTCATCGAGAAAAAGCATAAAATTACCAATAAAGTTGGTCCAGTAACTTTTTTAGTAAATAGTACTCTTACCGGTTACATTGGCGATAAAAGTTACACGCTGTAGTGGACCATTCTGTACATTAAGGATATACTGCGAGACCTATTGTTCTTTGGACTACTCGTATTTATCTAATCACTATAATGTAAGCAACAAATTCATCGAGAAAAAGCATAAAATTACCAATAAAGTTGGTCCAGTAACTTTTTTAGTAAATAGTACTCTTACCGGTTACATTGGCGATAAAAGTTACACACGCTGTCGTGGACCACTCTGTACATTAAGGATATACTGCGAGACCTATTGTTCTTTGGACTACTCGTATTTATCTAATCACTATAATGTAAGCAACAAATATTTATTATTTAGTAAAATTGAGCTCTATTTGAAATCAATTAAGAAAATTAAGTCATTTTTTATAATTCTGTAAATAAATAAATATTTTACGTTCTATTTTCAAATTAGGATAGTCTATAACAATTTGCCTGTAGGGTGCTTTGGCATCAGGGATGGAGGTGACGTAAGTAATGTTATGTCCATGTCTGGCAAGTTCCCTGAATATCGGTCTGTAAGTAATCTGATGGCTGTGGGATCCCATTGGCAGGAATGCTAACATCTTGGCTCCTTCGCACCCTACCGAGCACAGGAGTGCAGTCAACAGTAATCTTCGGCATCTGGAAACATTAAAATAATAAATGTATTCTGATTCGCGTAACACTCGTCAGTAGAAATTTGATAAAACACTTTTTTTATTTCGTTGGAACACCAACACAGTTATCACTATAACTCCTCCTGAAATGAACCATTTACAAGCGGAATGTTTGCGATATGGTGCAAACACAGAAGAAACAGAATGCATTTACCCGAAGAGCAAAAGTTTAAAGTTACCGGTGAATATTTCACAACGCGATGCCTCGCCAGTAACATGTATCATGTTTTAGAGCTGGTTTTATGTTGGATTTTACGTGTGATGTTGTAGTATGTTTTACGTGTGATGCGAGGATATGGTATATAACAGTATATCTTAAGCTTGTAAGTCTTATATTAAATTAATTATAATAAAAAATTATAAATAATTAAAAATAACAGTTTTAAGGGTTCTTTTTTAGGGTTTTCAGTGTATATTAATAGTTCAAAATTCTAATATATGTAGATTGTGATGCTGATTACGATGATGAAAACAAAAATTAAAAAAAAACTGTAAGATTAAGAGAAATAAATTTTGAAATTCGCTTCTGTCACGTCAGAGGGGACAGCTGCTTGCCGGAAATTTTTTTTAACGTTAGAAATAAATTTCATTCCAAAATCATACTCAAATAATCTAAACTAAAATATTTCAATACTAACAGTAAAAAACACCCAGAGTCGTAAACCACTAAATTTATTTCTGCATGATATCTTGAAAACCGAAATAATAATAATAATAATATAAATAATAATAATAATAATAAGAAGAAGAAGAAGAAGAAGATGAAACGAAACTGAATTTATGGGAAACCGATTCTCGTTCCATTCGCTTAATCATACCAAACCAATCTCAAGGTCACTTATGTCCGCTGCTGTAATTCATGTTGCCATTATGTTGCGGAACTTCAGCTGTATAAGATTACATCCGTTACATAAAACCTAAAAGAGAGAGAGAGACAGACAGACAGAGATAGATAGATAGATAGATAGATAGAGAGAGAGAGAGAGAGAGAGAGAGAGAGAGAGAGAGAGAGAGAGAGAGAGAGAGAATAGAAAAAAACGTTCTCATAGTAAAGTATCGTAAAGTAAGGCTTATCGAAGTAAATAAATATATTATAAATCGATCTGTAATCGAATCGAGGTGGCCAAAACACCAGTCAGTCTCTGAACTTATGCCCCTCAGCTGCTCAACTTAAAGTCCTAGGCTCGAGAGTGAGTTTATTACCTGTAGATTAACTTATATAACTTATATAAATTAATGGACGTTAAAAAAAACAACATTGTACAGTAAGAAAGTACACCTCATAAGAAATGATAATGTCTAAATGTAAGACTTAGCTTTGTATGACTTGTTCAGTCAAAATAACAGTGAAATGAGTTTTTATTATAAAAGTTGTGTTTTCCGTAAAAAACTGTATACCTAATAAACAGTAATATGTAGTACATTGTAAACCCAGTAATGTAGTATTCTTGCATTAACACCTAGTAAACAGTAATATGTAGTAAACTGTAAATTAGTAATGTAGTATGTTTGTATTAAAACCTAATAAACAGTAATATGTAGAAAATTGTAAACCTAGTAATTTAGTATGTTTGCATTAACACCTAGTAAACAGTAATATGTAGTTTACAGTAAACCTAGTAATGTAGTATGTTTGCATTAACACCTAGTAAACAGTAATATGTAGTTTACAGTAAACCTAGTAATGTAGTATGTTTGCATTAACACCTAGTAAACAGTAATATGTAGTTTACAGTAAACCTAGTAATGTAGTATGTTTGTATTAAAACCTAATAAATAGTAATATGTAGAAAATTGTAAACCTAGTAATGTAGTATGTTTGCATTAACACCTAGTAAACAGTAATATGTAGTAAATTGTAAACCTAGTAATGTAGTATGTTTGCATTAACACCTAGTAAACAGTAATATGTAGTTTACAGTAAACCTAGTAATGTAGTATGTTTGCATTAACACCTAGTAAACAGTAATATGTAGTTTACAGTAAACCTAGTAATGTAGTATGTTTGCATTAACACCTAGTAAACAGTAATATGTATTAAATTGTAAACCTAGTAATGTAGTATGTTTGCATTAACACCTAGTAAACAGTAATATGTAGTAAATTGTAAACCTAGTAATGTAGTATGTTTGCATTAACACCTAGTAAACAGTAATATGTAGTAAATTGTAAACCTAGTAATGTAGTATGTTTGCATTAACACCTAGTAAACAGTAATATGTAGTAAATTGTAAACCTAGTAATGTAGTATGTTTGCATTAACACCTAGTAAACAGTAATATGTAGTAAATTGTAAACCTAGTAATGTAGTATGTTTGCATTAACACCTATTAAACAGTAATATGTATTTTACAGTATACCTAGTAATGTAGTATGTTTGCTTTAACACCTAGTAAACAGTAATATGTAGTTTACAGTAAACCTAGTAATGTAGTATGTTTGCATTAACACCTAGTAAACAGTAATATGTAGTAAATTGTAAACCTAGTAATGTAGTATGTTTGCATTAACACCTAGTAAACAGTAATATGTAGTTTACAGTCATACTAATCGTGACTTAATTAAAGTCATATTAATACTTTAAAACATATTTGCATTAACACCTAGTAAACAGTAATATGTAGTAAATTGTAAACATAGTAATGTAGTATGTTTGCACTAAAACCTAGTAAACAGTAATATGTAGTAAATTGTAAACCCAGTAATGTAGTATGTTTGCAATAAAACCTAATAAACAAAGCGATACTATATTTATGCTATTGTAGACTTAATATGTTTTCAGCAATATACATGCTCTCACTTATGTTTTATTTAACTGAAGATAAATTATTCTTTTTTACTGATCACAAGTAGCAGAATGGAATAGTATTTTTTCTTTATAAAATACTGTACTACAAAAACATTAGTAACAGCTAAGAAATAATTTGAATATACTGCTGTTGATAAGAACCAGGTATTATGATAAGTATTGTTTGCATACAGTAAATAAAACACAGACCTTACAATCACAGTAGAGACTGTTTAGCTCCAACAGTAAGGAAGTTGGTTTAACAATGAATACTACTTTGTTGAGAAGAGTTATATTATGTTTCCAAACATGATAAAGCTTGTGTGTCAAGGCTTCGGTTCCAACTAGTTGTAAAATACCAGTCAGTTTTAATTTAAAAAAATTAATGAATAAATACTTTTTTAAAAAACACTTGCAATATTTTTAAAATTTAGTTATTTGCTACAAAAAACATATACTGTACTTAAACAAATCACAACAATAAATAAATACATTTTTTGTGTATTTAAAAACAAAGATTATAAATTAAATATATGATTAGATTTATTGCATTATTCGAAGTAAGGACAGAATCATTGGTTCGTTTTTTAACAATTATCTAACGCTACCTCAAGAGAAAAATGTTTAGTTTTTAGGTTTCAAAGAGAGTTATTTCATTCAAATACGCGCGACTTCACTCGAATGTCTTCCGTGATTGGACTTTTTACATTCGAATTATAACTCTTCAAAACCCATAAAATAAATATTCTAATGCAATTTTTACAGTACCTTGAATTTTTTGGTATTTTAATACGATAAAAATTGATTTAATTCATTTCATGTCGGGTAATTGTGATTTTTTTTCTTAGTAAAACTTCCCACACAGGTTCACACATTGTGAGTACGGGTTTGGCAATCTCGAGGTGTCCTAGACGGATCTAAACTTTCATCTATCTGTTTTTGGGTTAGATCAAGCTATCCAAAGCCCAGGTGGAGAAATCGTACGCCGAAGACTGGTTGGCTAAGGGGAGCTACAATATTAAGGCAAATTTAGACGCTGCACACCAGCAAAACTCCAGTTTTTATCTATTCTTAAATGTGCATGCGGAACTCTATACGGGTGGACATTTTATTTCCTTTATCTTCTTGTAAGATTTTGAAGGCTGGAAACAAACTCCAAAGCCCAAACAAAAACTCCTGAAGAACTGGCAAAAGTGAACCAAGACAGTTAAAGTATTATTGAGCGAAGGAAACTACGGTTGTACCTAACCTCATGGAAAACACAAGTAGTGAATTACAGCAGATTGTCTAGCTAGTTGGACCTACTCAACCTGTAATGAAAGAAGTGAAAGATGGGGTTAAGCATTTCAAATCAGTAAGGTCTATCTCAAATCAGAGAGATATTTGTAAATGTACGAACGCCTATCAGGAGCGTAAAAGCGCACTATTGGAGGAGAGGATCGGCAGCAAAAGGCTTCTAGTTAAATCTAGAAGAAGACGTCTCAGTGATTAAATTTTGGGTGAAACACGACCCTCGTAGGACTTTAATGGCAGCGCAGACGAAAACCTAGAGGGCTGTCATCCAGACACATTAATATCCTGAACAGAAGGAAACTCAGGAAAGCCATAAGATTCACTACAGGGCACCGTGGTATAATAGTTCACATGGAAAGATAAGAATGTACCACAGAGTAACCGCTTGTAGGTTATCCAGCAAGGAAAAGCAAACTGCATAACATATGGTTAAGTCTTGAAAGTAAGAGGCAGGAGGTTGGCTTCCAGGATCCTGAGGACTACCAGCAGAATTGCCAAAACCTATTGAGGACACCAGTCTACTGAATTAGAAGTTAAGAGCTTATTTGAACAATAGGTCCTTTGATCGCGATGCTAGAGCCCACAACGCCCAAATAAAAAACTAAATATAATCTAATCTAGTAAGACCCTACAATACGACTTTAAACTCCATGAACGATTTTCAATTTTCTAGCTTTTTGAGAGATATTTTGCTTTAAATATATCAGCATTAAAAAACATAAAATAGAATTTTAAATATTCAAATTCCATTTTAAATACAAAAATTAATCTGACGGCTATTGCATTTCGTTATTATATTTCCAAAATAAATTTTAAAAACTTTAAATTTTAATTTACGCAGTTTTTAATGTACGAGGGTTGATCAAATATAAACGAGACTGACTTTCTAAAAACTTTTCCGTTGGACATTGAACTCTAAAGGGTGGGGTTTCAGGTAGCCTGGGAGGTTTGGGACGGGCGTAGACGGGCAACATTTCCGTTCGGACCCTTCAGTATAAAACTATACAATGAGTGAGAGTGAAGTGCACGTTTCCTTGGAGCAGAGAATTATTATTAAGTTTTTGGCCAAGGAGGGGGTCAATCCGACTGAAATCTTTCGTAGATTGACAGCTCAATACGGGGACAGGACCCTGTCAAGAGCTCGCGTTTTTGCTTGGCACAAGGAATTCGCCGAAGGACGGGAAGCAGGAGAAAACCTGAAGGCCAAATCACGATCGTCGCCCGGGAAGGTAATGGCCACTGTATTTTCGACAATCAAGGCGCCTTTCACGTCGATTTCCTCCATCAACGACGCACAATAAATGCACAATATTATTGCGATGTTTTAGAGGCCGCAAAACAGTCTTTTCGTAGGAAAAGGAAATCTAAACCGGCGAGAAACGTCATTCTTCTTCACGATAATTCCCGACCACATTCGGCGAACGCTACGAGGCTTAAACTCGATCAAATTGGCTGGGAACCAATGGAACATCCCCCATACAGTCCAGACTTATCACCCTGCAACTATCACCCGTTTGGGCCACTCAAAGAGGCGCTTGGAGGCCAGCGTTTCGAAGACGATTCTGCGGTGGAGACCTTCGTGCTCCAATGGCTCAATGAACGCCCGAGAACTTTTTACGAAGATGGAATTAAAAAACTTCCAATCCGGTGGGAAAAATGTGTTACTCGTGCGGGAGACTATGTAGAAAAATAAGTTGTATCAAGAATAATTTGTAAGTAAGCAATAAATTTTTTTTAAAATCAGTCTCGTTTATATTTTATCAACCCTCGTATATTACGATGGTGAAATTGTACATTAAAAAAACAGTAAAATAAAAAACCGTGGAAGTCGGGTGTTAAATTTTTATGTTTTAAAAAATCAGTGCCCATTTTTGTTTTCAGTTATGTTATTAATTTTATTGATAAATTGAAATAATACAAAATTTATGTTAAAGAAAATGGACTCTTATCGTATATGTTAATGTGTAATCTATGTAAAACGTAAATCTTTTACAACAAATCCAATTGTTAATGCTCTAATAATTGTGATGTATCGACTCGGCATGCAATATTAGTGTAATGACGTCATTAAAAAATTAGTTATGTATCTTTCAGCTTATTTATGTACATAAATTTAAACATATAAATATTAAATATAAAAAAAATTAGGAAGTGCCGGACTAATTGACAGAAGTGACTACTTCCTTGGTATGCCTGACTGTATCCTTTTTCACTATTATGATTTAATTATTTTTATTAAAATATAGGTGCACGCAGGAAAGTGCATGAATTTGAGTATCTTAGGCTATATAAGGGACTTTAATAATTAATCAGTTTATAACCATACCTTTTACAGTTATAGCCTACTGTCTAAGTATAATAATAAATATAATATTTGTGATTCTGGCATTCAAAAATTGGTATAGGTCATTATATTAAATAATTTAACTACACAAATTTAGAAAATACACATTTTTAACAATAAACATAACCTCAATTGAAACGATATTGAAGCTAATGTGCGAAATCAGCTGTTTAGAAGTAGACACTTCCAATCTAGATATATACAACAACAATATATACTGTAAAATATGCATTACGGATTCAAGCGTGACGAGAAAACAAATGTTTATACCCATGTTTTGTCAACCGTGACCATATACGTTTTTACTTTAAAAAATATATGTTGTTAATCATTAAACAAACCACGTCACCAGAGTGTGCGTATGGATGTGTTTGAGCGTTCTGTGACGGCAAACTGAGTTGTTTCCCCGTGAAAAACATACACCCATACCCGGCGATAAGAAGTAGCCACTGTAAAAACGTTAATATCAATAGCGGTGTTTGAACTCACGTCCCATATTTTCGTAAGCAGAAAACAGCACCGAGCCAAAATGCACATACGCAAAGAAAAGAAATGTGAGTGAACATTCAACTCACCGGTAGGCTGTTATCTTCAAAGGGATACCATACGGAAGTAATTTTCTTGGAGCTATGTTAACAGAATCATTAGGGTACAGTAAAATGACTTGTATGAAATTTATTCTACTTATTACAAAATATCAAAATAGTTTCATAAAGATTTTATTATTTTTTATTTGAATTAAACTTAATAAAATTCTGACTGTCTTCAAGTTTATTTTCAATGTAATTTGAATTTTTTTTAAATTAGATTTTTACACTAATTATTATTTTAAGAAATGTTGGTTAAATCAGATTTTGAAAAAGTGGTCAAGAAAAAAATAAGTTGTATAACAATCAGGTTTAACTTCCGTATTTTCTACTTTTTTTGTAAAAATACAAAAAAGTTAGCACGTTAAAATATTTGCTTATGTGATGTAATGAAAATTAGTAATTATTCGAAGCTGAATGGTACAATTATTTAATTAAAAAAGTATTAAAAACATTATTTTTTTAATTGTCTTTTCTATTGTTATTTTCTAAAAAAAATCCATAAGCTCCTTTTCAAATTGTTGTCATATAACGAAAAACAAATGTACGTTTGTACGAAAAATAATAAATAAACCTTTTTCTTTCATTAAGTTGTGTATTTTAATCCACTTGTATTTTAAATTTTTTGTATTTCTAATTTAATAATTTGTCATACATGCAAAATCTTATAAACCACTTTCAAGAAATTAGTAAAGTCAATAGCTTCCGATTCGTTCTTGGAAAAACAATTGAATTTGAGAAACTGTTAATGTCAACATATTTTCAATAAAAGATAAGTTTCTGTCGTTCAGTACTTGGCGCGATACAGTAATCAGTAACAAGGTCATTCACGCGATCTGTCGGTGATGTGTTCAACTAGTTCATGGCATTGTGCTGGGAAACTCTGTTAGTACTGAACATTGCCATGGTAAGTTCATAAGATTAAATTAAACAATAACAATTTAACACTATCTATCTAAAACTTTAAGTAGTAAATTTTATAATTGAAATATTTAAATAATTTTAATTGCGTGGAAGTATTTAATATTTAAAACTGCGTTAAAGATTCTGCTTATATTTCGAAAGTAAATTAATCACATTTTTGTAATTTATAGTAACATGCTTGTTGGTGTTTTTCCAAGTAAAACAAGTTTATTTCCTTTCATTGCAGACTTTACTTAATTATTCGTTAATTATTTAACTTTAATTTCTAATTCTTAACGACAGGTCATTAACAAAACGTCGTTTAACAAAGACATGTATTAATTTTACGTTCGTAATTAATTTTATTTGTATCAAGTAAAAGATTAGTTGTCATATTAAATACGACTGAGCTAACTTTAAAATAAATAAATTCATTTAGCGGCAATTAAATAAACAGTTTTTTCAATTCTCCACCTTAGTTTATACTATGTAACAATGTTATTATTATTGTTAACGTTTTCATAAATTAATACTATTATGCTACACGATTGTATTAAGTACAAGTTTACAAATCGTACAAGTATAAATTCGTGTTGCAAACTAAACTCGTTTTGCAAGTACAAAATCGTGTTGCTAATTCAAAATCGTGTTGCAAGTACAAATTCGTGTTGCAAAATAAACTAGTTTTGCAAGTATAAAATCGTGTTGCTAATGAAAAAATCGTGTTACAAATACAAATTCTTGTTGCAAAATTCAAACACTATCGTTAATGCAATATCAAAGTACAAATTCGTGTTGCAAAATAAACTCGTTTTGCAAGAATAAAATCGTGTTGCTAATGAAAAAATCGTGTTACAAGTACAAATTCTTGTTGCAAAATAAGCTCGTTTTGCAAGTACACTATTAGTTAATGCAAAATCGTGCTGCAAGTACAAAATCGTGATGCTAATTCAAAATCGTGTTGCAAGTACAAATTCGTGTTGCAAAATAAGCTCGTTTTGCAAGTACACTATTAGTTAATGCAAAATCGTGCTGCAAGTACAAAATCGTGATGCTAATTCAAAATCGTGTTACAAGTACAAATTCTTGTTGCAAAATAAGCTCGTTTTGCAAGTACACTATTAGTTAATGCAAAATCGTGCTGCAAGTACAAAATCGTGATGCTAATTCAAAATCGTGTTGCAAGTACAAATTCTTGTTGCAAAATAAGCTCGTTTTGCAAGTACACTATTAGTTAATGCAAAATCGTGCTGCAAGTACAAAATCGTGATGCTAATTCAAAATCGTGTTACAAGTACAAATTCTTGTTGCAAAATAAGCTCGTTTTGCAAGTACACTATTAGTTAATGCAAAATCGTGCTGCAAGTACAAAATCGTGATGCTAATTCAAAATCGTGTTGCAAGTACAAATTCGTGTTGCAAAATAAACTAGTTTTGCAAGTATAAAATCGTGTTGCTAATGAAAAAATCGTGTTACAAATACAAATTCTTGTTGCAAAATAAGCTCGTTTTGCAAATACACTATTAGTTAATGCAATTTCGTGCTGCAAGTACAAATTCGTGTTGCAAAATAAACTCGTTTTGCAAGTACAAAATCGTGTTGCTAATGAAAAAATCGTGTTACAAATACAAATTCTTGTTGCAAAATCGTGTTGCAAGTACACTATTAGTTAATGCAATTTCGTGCTGCAAGTACAAATTCGTGTTGCAAAATAAACTCGTTTTGCAAGTATAAAATCGTGTTGCTAATGAAAAAATCGTGTTACAAATACAAATTCTTGTTGCAAAATAAGCTCGTTTTGCAAGTACACTAATAGTTAATGCAAAATCGTGCTGCAAGTACAAATTCGTGTTACAAAATAAACTCGTTTTGCAAGTATAAAATTGTGTTGCTTATGCAAAATCGTGTTGCAAGTACACATTCGTGTTGCAAATACAAAATATTGTGTACATAACCCTATAGTTTATACAAAATGACACAATCAGTGAAATTATTGCATTGACTTGATTTATGAATCATAATGTATGGTCACAATTTTGCCAAAATCTAATAAACTAATTTAGTGACTTTAAACTTTTGCCAATTTGTTAACAATTTCCAAAAAGGATTTTTTGGAGTACGACCTATTCGTTTGCTGCCTTATTTAAGAACATTTTTTGAACTGCGTTTAAAAAGTGTTTCATACAAAAGGAACTGGAAAGCCACAGTTTTGAAAAATTAAAAAATAATCCTAAAATGTGGGCAATTTTTATTGAAATCACTCAAGTATCTAATCATCAGCGATGTAAACAGACGCATAAGCAGATGTCAATTATCGGAACAGCTGCAAAAGTAATTGATTAAAAATGTAATCGAACGAAATGTAGATTACGATTTCTTTAAAACACAACGATTTTACTGAAAATTATTACTGACATTTTACAAAAATAATCTTTTTTTGCGCAGAAAAAATATACTTTTTTATAACAAAAAGTGCACTTGGTTATATTTAAAAATATTTTACACTAATTGAACAAATCCACAAAGTTAAGATTTTTAACATCTGTCGGTATTCTTTTAGGAAAAATCTATTAACGTTTCTGAAGAAAATCAATATGAAAACTGAACAAAGGCCATTTCAATGTCAGCTGTTAGTGTAACAATTACATTAAAAAAAAATTCAAATATGTTTTACCAAACAGCTGATTGTACACAAAAAACGTTTTCTTACGTCGACTTTTCTGACGTTATTTTTATTAGTGTAGTTTCAGTTTCGTAAATTATTGGAAATGTACAGCTGCAAAATTGAAACTGTTTGTTACATTCTTTAGCTATATAATTTTATTTAAACGGTACTGATGTTTTGTCCAAAAAAAATGTTAAATAAATTTAGTGAAAACACGTAAATAAAAACAAATCATTAAAACTGTCAATAAATCAGCAGTGTTTTTTTAATTATTATTATTATATTTTATTACAGATTATAAGAGTGAGCCTAATTTTGACGTCCATTTTACTGGAATGTAATGGCGCTAGAATACTGGCTTTTCTGCCAGTACCTCTACACAGCCACCAGAATACCTTCAGACCAATATTCCGCCAGCTGTTCGAAAGAGGTCATGACCTCACTGTAGTCACGTCACTGCCTGATCCCAAAGCACCATATAAACAAATAGTGGTGTATTTTTCAGATGCTGAAAAAAGTTTTGGTATGTTCCATGTTAATAATGTTTTACGATATAGAAGCCTACTAAAAACATATAACATTAAGAAAATCAGTTGATTTGCTTTATAATCTGTTTTAGTATACTCGAGTGTGTATAGGGCCTGTTAGCGTCTGTAAATATTAACCGATACTATTTAAATAACATTTTGATAATCAAGGTAGAAATCAAGTATTGATTTTGATAAAGCTTTTTAAAGTTCGTTATTTAGCAAAATCTGTTTTTAATTTCAAACTCAACTCTGTAAAATTTATGTTATTTGTTAACAGTTTTTAAAGGTTTACTTTACCAATGTAATGTTAAGATTTACAAAAAATGGTATTTTAGATTATCATATTTTTAAAATGTCCGACAATCAATCCAACGGAAGTTACATTTTGTCCACGTTCAACGAAATTTGAAAATATGATTACGATTGCAATACTGATTTTTAAAAGTAAGAGATATCATTTTGAAATTGATAAACAGATTTTACTGGTTAATGAACTTATCCTAGTAACTACCAAAATCAATATTTGTGCCAAGTTTGGTTTTCACTGATTGAAACGTTAATTTCGTGATGCTATTCACTATTGTTAGTTTTCAGAAAATAGAACACCAGCTATGAAACATACGTTCCTCTTTCCGTAGACAAATTTTGTCGTTTTGTATGGCCTCGTAACGCCGTCGGTTAGGCGCGGACTTTTGGTTCTAATGGTCGTAAATTCGATTGTGGTGACTAAACTATCAAATGGCCCGAGTTTCTGGTAGTTACGTAAAGCCGTTATTCCTCTACTAGGAATTTATTTGAAGCCTTATTTTGTAGATTATGATCGGAGAAACGAAACTCTAATGTCTTTATCAAGAACAACAATGTAAGAGCTTACAACACACGCATTTCAAGATAATTACAGGATTGCGAAAAGAGAGGCCCACTGGAGGGTATTCTCCTCCACGTTTCTCAGAGAAGAGTTAACATGTGCAATACTGTTAAACTACTTTATATTAAAATTAATAGTTTCTTTGTTATTGATTCCATAATTAAGATTTTATTTGTACGTTATTAAAATCTGTACTGAATGTCTACACTTATCGAAACATTCTAAATAGTTTTGTCTATCATTGAATTCTATTATTATTCTTATTGGCTTTACTCTGTTATTCATAAGTCCTAAATAACTACAGTTTGATTTAGTCTCTACAATGGTTCTGTTTGTCGAGACGTGCACTTGCTATGCAAAAATTGATAATGGCGGCAGGTATAAATTTAGAAATTCTTGATTTTCATTGTATTGATGATAACTATTTTACTCGCCAAGGTCGGTAAGCCTAATCAGTTGTTTATTTAGGCCAAAACAGATAAATGGTAGAACCAAATTAAAAACCTTATCTGGTATAACCTCAAACATTCCTATTCGAAAGTTTAAAATCTAAAAAAGTAGATCTGATGGGAAAATCTAGCAAAATATATTTGGTTTTATTAAAATTTTTATTACTTAAACAACAATAAGTCAAATCAGTTAATAAAATTGTAAATACAAAATTTACAGTTTAAAAAGTTAAAATCTAGTTTACGTTATTCGTGGTGCGTTAAAAATTTTAAAAATTTATTTCGTACAATTTGTCTTGATTTTATCAAACAAAATATAGACATTGTTATGCATTATGATTCTTTAAGTACGATTAAAATTTAATCAAATTAGCAAAACCGGTTTCGACAGATCTGGACTATTGCAGTTTAAACGTTCGTATTAATTTTTTACTTTAAAATAAAACATTGGTAGTTATTTAACTGGATTTTTCTTGGCGTCCCGATACATACGTCCACTATGAGACAATTTCGATCATGACTCTTATAAACATTTTAAGAAAATTTGTTGTTTTAAGGTGTTCCCCTTATCTCAGCAAACCTTTATTTGGGAATTATAAATTTTAAAAAAAACTACTCAAGCATAGGTTCAGAAACGTTTACAGTAAATTCCTTTTTAATCGAAATAAAGGGTTTGGAGACGTTTCGGATAAAGAAATTGTCGGATAATCGAGTTTATATATTTCCGTGTTGAAAGGTGCGATACAAAAAAGTCCGTGAAAAACTTATTTATTTGAAACAATCTAAAACTCAGTACTTTACATTAATTGATTAATTTCACATTTAAAAAGACTTTACTTGAAAAAATACTGTACTGAAAAAAGAAACGGGTGAGGTGAATGAGCTATTTTGCCTGTGATGCACTTGACCGATGATTGGTTGTCAGCAACCGAGTTACCCATCAGATCACTGACATTTGCGTGATAAATTAGGTCTTTGTATTGCATGACCCATTGACTATATTCTATTCAATTGTTTTTCTAATATCGTATCGGTTAAACCGAGTTTCGGATAATCCGAATTCGGTTAAATAGAGTTTACTCTACTCTTTAAAAAAATGAAACAAATCGAAAAGAGGTTTTTACACTAAAACAAGTAACACACACACACACACACACACACACACACACACACACACACACACATTTATTTTTACGCCTATTTTTTAGCACAAAGATTGTGCAAAGTGAGTAATCAGGTAAAAATAATATATTATCAAATTAAAATACAGATATACACACAGTGATAATGTCTATATTGTTAGTCTTAATTGAGCTTCACTTATCTGAACCAAAGTGTTGTATGTCTAGCTCTGAAGGTTGTGCAAGTCATCGTCACACCAAGAGATAAATAATATTAGACTTGCTTGGTATAGTAGCACAATGTTGTTATATCAACAATAAATACATATTGAAGTACTTTTAATTTAACAAGTCTGGATAAGAGAGTTATATAAAGTCTTATATTAAGTGGATTGATTATATAAAAATTTTGCTTGATCATAGTTTCAAATATTTACATTGCCATTTTAAAATTACTAAGTCTGTTTCATTAAATAATTGAATTACTTTTCGTGTTGCTTAAATTCGACATTTTATTGATAGATTAATTTAAAAAAGTAAAATGTTTTTAATATCAAACTTATTAAACTCGTTTAGTACAAAAACATACACTCTCAGAACATCAAGTTTAGTTATCCAGTTTAAAAGTTTTCTAAACTGGAATTGTTCTTTAATCTGTTATCAGCGAATTTCCTTTGAAAATGATCTATTAACAACCACCATTAACCGAGATTTTGAAATGAACTCTTATTTTAAACTTCAGACCGTTAAAATTGAATTTGGCACAAAACTCGATTTTAATAATAGCTTGGAAACGTTAAATAATCAATAAAATTCGTGCAACAGTTTCAAAATGACCGCTATTTACATTTAAAGAAATTTCTTAAATTTTGTTGTAAATATTTTCAAAATCCTATTACACCATCGCAATGAGCATTAACAACTACATAAATTACCATTACGAATTTTCAAAATACGTTGAAATAAGAATTTTATTTTAATGGCGGTCAGGGTTGATTTTCGTATTTTCTCTGTGTGAAAATGTTACATGGAACAATTAAAAATTAACAGTCTAATAATTTTCTTCATAATAATTTTTCACTACATGTACTACATATAGGAAGTATGATGACCTTGAAAAATATATTTTAATTTTTGATTCGTTGATCACAAAACGTGGTTTTTATTTTTACTTGTGTCAGTGTAATTGTGCGCGCGTGTAACGTGGAAAAATACACGATTTCGATTTCACTAAAATTTGGAATACAGATGTCATTGGTCTATATCTTTTTATATTTTTAATAAAAAATAAGCTTTATTAAGCCCTTTAATAAATCGGTATTTCTCAAAAACTGCTGTAAGAACTTTTTTAAAATTTCGCTCAAAAATAGAATAGTCTATAAGTACTCAAACGAAATGTACTTGTTCGCCACAGCTATAAGAAACACAATTTTAGAAATATTACAAAATGAAAATTTTGGGTTGATACGAAAATTTACAACTGAAGTCAGTGTAGCTAATTTTGATTTAAAATAATTCGATTCGGGAGTGAATTGAAAAAACAAAAAAAATAAAACTTCACTGTTGTTGAGTTTTTTTGATTTACTAACAAGCTTTTTTTTAATTATAATTTTGATAATCTACTTGAGTTATAATTTTCTTGCATGACCCAAATTTTAGAAAAACTTCTTTTTTTGCTTAACGTTTATACTCATACTTAATGTCAGTGCCGTTAGACTAATGAGGAAGAAGGATCAGCAAACCTTAAGTGCACAGTTCAGAGACACAGCAGACTGATCGGTTCTTTGCTTTAGCCACATCGACCACCGATCCATAAAAAAACTTTATTAACCCATTCTGTCAAATTAATCCGATTTTTCTCTTTTTTGTGGCTAGCTTCTTAATTTTGTTTTTTTTTTTAAATATTGTATGGAAAAAATGTGAGTGCCATGTTTTTGCCTTATTTATTTTTAAAGTAAATCCACTCAACAAAAATGTTTTAACAAATTTTTCTTTTCTTCACAGACGAATTCAACTTCTACGAATTGAACAAAATATCGTGGTTTAAAGACATGTTCGTCCTGGCAGAATTTTTAGAAGATTGCATCGAAAAAGTTTTCAGAACTCCAGAAGTAGTGCAACTGATACAATCTACAAACGAACAGTTTGATTTGGTTATCACCGAATCTTCAATGAACCAAGAAGCTTTCGCCGCGTTAGGTCATAAGTTTAAAGTCCCAGTAGTAGAGATAATGGCGCTGGTCCCGCCTTTTTGGACGTACCATTTAATGGGCAATCCATTTTCATTTGCATACTCTGTTACGTTTTACACACATGCATCCGATGACATGACTTTCATGGAAAGGTTAGACAACACCGTAATGGGCTTGACTACGTTGTTGATGAGGCGGTATTACTTCATGCCGAGGCAGGAAGCGCTGGCGGCCAAGTACTTCCGGTACCCTGGCTGGGAGAGCAGACCTCCACTTTTGGAACTGATGAGCAACAAGTCCTTGTTGTTGCAGAACACTCATATTGGCACTCATTACCCTCATCCCTATAACCCTAACGTGATTGAAATAGCAGGAGCTCAGACCCAAAATCCTACAAAACTACCAGAGGCAAGATATTTCTTTTATATTTAATTTCAATAAATAAATTGCACTAGGTTCTCTTTAGTGCAAAATAAGTTGCAATCTTTGTACACTACCATTAGAACTTTGTTCAGTTTACAAATAGTCTTATAACATTATGTTTTAAGGATTTACAAGCATATCTGGACGACGCAAAAGAAGGAGTGGTTTACTTCACCTTTGGCAGCGCCATTCCGGGACATTTAATGCCAGAAAAAACACGGCTAGCCTTTATTGCAGCCTTTAAAAAACTTCCGTATAAAATTCTTTGGAAATGGGAAAAGGACCCGTTACCTAATAAACCAAACAATGTGAAAACTTCAAAATGGTTTCCACAATCAGCTGTTTTAGGTAAGTTCCAGTCACTGACTAGTTATATTTTATTTTACCTTTGTAGTAGCTTTTGTATAGTTTCTAAGTATTTATAAAATATCCTTTTCTACTGTACGCCGGTGTTATGATTTGTGTTGAATGTTGTTTTGAAAAACTAAATAAAACCATCTAAGAAAACTAAAACGTGTTAAAAAAACTTTGCAACGTCAAGCAACGTTGTTGTGTGATTAAAACAATAAAACATTTTTGTTAAACTAGACACAGTTGTTTATCTGCTTTTGTATGAAACGCACACTAAATTGAGCTGAGAAATGTTTAAAAAAACTAGTTCATGAACTATTTGTGTATTAAATATCTTAACATTACTATCCGACTGGAATTATATTTGTGTAAGGTTGTTCGAAATCACTGTAAGTAGGTTCTTATATTTTTTTTAGCTCATCCTAACATTAAGGTCTTCTTGACTCACGGAGGACTGGCCGGTTTGACAGAGGCGACCCATTACGGAGTTCCTTTCGTGGTGATCCCCTTCTTCGTCGATCAGCTGAAGAACAGCAAAAAGATCGAATCGGCTGGAAGCGGAATAGTTTTGGATTTTAACAATATCACAGAAGAGTCTGTCATCTGGTCGCTAAAAACTGTGATTACAGAACCATCGTAAGTTTAACTACATTTTAAAAAGACGTCCAGCCACTTAGTAAACGGCCTGCGCAAGAATTTTTTGCGCATTTAGAACTCCCCTCCAGCTCCCACCAACAGTTCACTGACACAGAACCTTCCAATCTGAGTTTACAAACTGTTACTACTTAGCGATAGTGAAGGAAAAGGAGGAAACAATGGTGACAGGGTGGGGACTAGACCTCTCACTCACACATTTTTTTCTCTGTTCCCACTGGTGTTCTTAGTAGGCTGTTTTCTAAGCGGCTGACATATAGTATAAGTTTATAGAGTGTTCAGGGAAGAGAGTTTGGCATTTTATATATTGAGAAGTTGAGAAAAATTTGCAATAACCAGAATTGCTAGCTTTTCTATTTTTAAAATATGTTTTTTTTATATATTCTACGCCAATTAGACCAAGGTAACTTTTTTTTGTAAGCTGAATTTTTGTATTCATATATATTTTTTCATAAAAACGAATTATTTCTGAAAAATATTCAAAAAAACAGAGATTTTAGAAATAAATAAATTTTACTAGCATACGATTTAATATATATATATATATATATATATATATATATATATATATATATATAAAATAGTATTATTTGTCCTTCTTAGTTAATTAAATACATATCTAAATGATTTTAAAATGTTTCAATTAAAAAGAAATTACAGTATTAATACGAAATTAAATTGCCGAATAAACATTTAAATGCGCTATTTTTTTCTTTGTAATTTGATGGTTCTTGCAATAAACGATTTTAATTTTATTTATCCGAAAGAATATTTAAATATTTCAAGTTTTGTGTCAACAAAAAAATGTTTTCAAGTTTTAATTTTTTTGTAATTTTAATTTTAATTGTTGTCCATTTTTCTGAACGTTGCGGCATCATTTCCAAAGTGCAATATTTTTTAATCTAAATCGGTAGTTTTCCCGATTAAAAATAATGATGTGCCATAGATGTTGAATAAACCAACAAGCTTTAGTGAATGGACTGAAAGATGAAATACTGTGTTAAGATTAATGACCAATTTCACATAGATACATATAATTTTACTAAGACAATAAACACAATACATGTAAAAAGTATTTTTTGAAAACGTTCTTATACTAATGCAGCCAAATAATTAGGTATAAGTCTCGATGCAAAACTTAAATGGAAAGTGTAAGTGAAGAAAAAATGTTAGAGCTTCTTCCATCAGGTATAGGAATATGTATTGGCTTATTAGCTGTAGTTCTGAATTGTCAGTACCCAACAAACTTCTTATATACTGGCTGTGTGATGTATGTGAGTTGTACAGTTGTGAGACAGTACCAGAAACTCAGATCTAAATATTATTCAAACGTCCTGAAATAGAGTACTCCGTAACTTTGTGAATGCCGTGGTACGTAAGAAATGAATACCTACATAGAGACTTAAAGATGAAGACCATCAAAAAAGCAATAAGGTACTGTTGCGAAACGTCTGGAAAGACTCCATAATCATGAAAACTTCCGAATAAGAAAAATGGCAGATGGCACTTAAGTTGTGCGTCTTCTAAAGAGAGAAAACCAATAGACATTGTGATTTAGTGATAATGGTGATATAAAATTTTTATAAAAAGTTTTATTAATTACTATGTTTTTCTCAAAAAATCTCGAAACATTACGTTAGGAAATTACTGGATGTTTTGCTAAAAGTCAGATGTGATAAACAATATAATAAAAAAATATGCTTGTAAATTTAGGAATGTTAATATTAGGAGGTGGAAATTGATATTTTCAATTCGCAATATCTAAAAAAGTATGAATTTTCGGACAGATTTTTTGGATAGATTTTTCGGAAATCAACTTACCTTTTTCCTTACAATTTAATCTATAAAAACAGTTGCCTCATTACTAGACAAAAACTAACCTAAATATAGTGAATCACATTGCTTTATTAACAGGTCACACAAGCATTAAAATTACTACTTTAAAGATATTCATATTGACAAGAAATATATAGCTTCATGGCATACATGGTTTTGCAACGATTTTACTTAGGAAGATATGTAAAGTATACTTACAATACAAGTATTGGATTAAAGATTTGAGTATTATAAAAATTAAAAGAAGCCAATAGTATTATTTGAATTATTTTATTTTCAGAATTCAAGCTTTTTTTACCTTCAATTACGGTTTGTGATTTCATAAAAAAATCCTAAACTTTTTTTATTTTCGTTGTTTTAACAACAAGGAATGAATGCCACATCTTACATAGATTACTTCGAACATTGTTTATAAAGAGGTGCTACCTTCATCTTCTTTCTGTAAATTTTTATTCGATTCTTTTTCCCTTTAACTGCGAGAAGTTGCACAGTCCAATTAGTTGCAATTGTTTTGTTTATTGTTGAATTATATTGTTGTCAATATTGGTTTCACTCTGTTATTCGTATGTTTTAATTACAATTTGTTTGAGCCTATATTATTGATTTTGTTTTTGCTTGTCGAGACTTTGCACTTTCTATGCAAAAAAGCAGGTAAATGAACATTTAGAGACTGACATACATATTTTATGAAGTAAAATGCAACAAAAATATTGATAAAATTCCTTTTACCGTTTTATGGTCGGAGTAGAAATGTTTCTTTCACTGTATGACTGGACTGCATCTAAAAGGGCATACCGAATGACTGCTATACCATTTGAATTATGAATTACTAATATCGGTCACTTTTTAAATGTTACACCACCCCTCTCTCCTGTAAGGTGCTGGAAGCAGTGTTTGTTTTTAAGCAGTAAGTATAATGTGTATCAAGTTTGGTTGAAATCGGTCCTTACGTTTCAAATTTATTGTGAAAACACACACTTAATGTAATTGATTATGTAAGTGTTTCTTAGAAGTTTATCTTCATAAAATCAAATTTAAAATAATCACTGTGCGCAGATGTCTTGCTAAAGTGTTCACTTTTAAAAGCGACTTTCTAAAAGAATTCCTCTTTGTTTTTTCCTTTTTTGAAATTCTGATCTCATCATCATAATCAGCGTTAAAATCTGCCAATATTAACGTATTTAACTTTCAAATTAAATTAAAAATACGAATATAAACCCTGACCGCCTTTAAAATATTTTTTTATTTTTTCTAAAAAAATTGTTTTCAAAAATAAAAAATCATATTTACGCATTTCGTAACACTCATCACGATGCTGAAATCGGACTTACAAGAACGTTTAGGACAAACATGTTATTAGTGTTTAAAGATTTGGAATGGCAGCCATTTAAAAAATATTAGATGAATTTTAATGAATAACGAACTTGTCTAACCTATTCCCATAACCGAATTTTGTTTCAGTCAAATTATTATTTCATTCAATCAAATCCATTATTTCAATCAAATGAGATCAAAATTTTGAACATGAGCGTGCTCATTTTAATGTCCCGGGTATGGGTCTTACCATGATGGCCACTTCATTAGCTTATTTTTACGAAAGGAACTCGTTAGTGAAGATAATCACAAGCAAAAAAATATTTATTAAATTAGAGCTTCTTTTAAAATATAGTGCAAAATTATCATTTAAAAACTACAAGGTCACACACGTTGTAAAACCACTGTTTCCGCTAATCTTATCAGCTGAAAATTATCACCAGACAACGGACTTGAAATCTGTTTCTTTGTTTATGTTAACAGTGTTGTTGTAATTATTGTTATCTCATAATTTATAACCGCGGGAATAGAAACTACACACAGGCCAAGGTTTTATAATATTTCTAGTAACACTATACAGCTCAAAGTACAAATTTAGTAATTGTTAATGACGTCTGCATTAATAATTATTTTTCGGTAATTTCATGAATTAATTGTGTAGATACCGAGAAGCGGCTCAGAAGCAGTCCATGATCCTCCGAGACAACCCCTTACCTCCTGTAGACAGAGCGGTGTTTTGGATTGAATACGTACTGCGTCACAAAGGTGCACCACATTTACGTACTGCTGCACTTAGTCTTCCTTGGTACAAGTATTATCTCATAGATGTCGCTGCTGTCTTGTTACTGTCTGTGATAGCTGCCGTACTTATTGTGCTTTTTATCGTTAAAAAAATTTACAGGTTTTTGTTCGGAAAAAGTACCATAAGTGATAGAGACAAAACAATAAAAAAGAAAAAAAAACTAAAATAAAAAACTTCATATTGCCTTGTTGGATAACAATTTGTTTAGAGAAAAACTTTTTTCAAATTTTACTGGTTTCGTTTCAGTTTTAAGAATTAATTGTCCAGTAATTGTTACCAAGTTATTAATTTTTTTAGTTTATTCTCTTAGTATAGAAACAAATGTTGTATGTTAGGTTAAACTACACTCGTGACGAGCTAGAAATCTCAGTTTTACTCCGTTCTATCTGTAATACTGTAAAATAAAACGTCAAGTAAACATTCACGTTTTTTTGAGATTATTAATGTATATAATAGTCATTTAGTTTGTGTTATTAAAGGTACCTAACTTTTAGTATGCATTGATTTGATAATTAATATTATGTCAGGTGTAGTTGTATTATAATTATAATTACTAATAAGCTTGTAAATAGACATCTTTTCCATCAGATTATATGTTGCAAACAAAAATATTGTAACATTTTTATTTCATATTTAATCATCATACTATAAACTAAATAAATCTTTTCATTTAACTATATTTTGTAAACTGTAATTTGTTTTCTTTAAACTGTTTGTATTCCAAAAAATAACTTTAAAGGATTGTAACTAAAATTATGTGTCCATTTGTTTATACGTTAATTTAAATTTCATTTACTTTCTAAATTAACTTATTTACTTATAAATTAGCCTATTATTACTTATAAAAATTAGATATCACATAACGTATTCTGAAATAAATAACTCACAAAATCCTGATTTATAAAGAATAAAGAATGTGTAACTTTTCTTTTCAAAACAAAATATAAATATCACTATAAAGTTTTGAATAACAATTAGCGATTGTATATTCACTTTTAACCTGTTGTTAAATAGTTAGAACTAAAATTAAATGAATTATCTAACGAAAATTAAATCAAGGGTTATAAGTAACCGTAAAGTGACATATACTATTATTTTTTGACGAAACAAAAAGTAAATATTTCAAGAGTTGGAAGGTTGGGATTTTAATACACACTCTAACATATTGCGTGATTAAGTGATTAAAATAACTTTTTTATAATTCCATTTTTCCGTTTTTTACTCTTTTATAAATGTAAAATTTACTAAAAGTGATTATTAAATAACAATTGTAATTAACAAATTTGTAAACACTGGGTAAGATTTAGAAACATAATCGTGAAGCAGATTAAAGACTTGCAATTAACTTTTTTTGTTTACATTTACTTTTTTATCTGTATTATCATGTTTTTAATTATTAGTTAAGCTGTTAATTTTATTTAGAATGTTTACATTGCTTTATTTACAAATTATTTTAAGACATAAATTTTTCCTGACGCCTTGTTCTCAATTTCGCCATCACTAAAATTTTATATGAATTTTAACAAAATATATTTGTTCGTCAGGTTGGAATATTCTTATCAAAACGTGAATCCTTCATCAAATCATAAATTTGTTCATCAAGGTGTGATTGATTTTATCAAGAACTGGATCTGTCTACTAAAGTGTGAATCTTTCGTCAAGACATAAATCTTTTTATCAAGGTGTAAATAACTTTATCAAAACTTGAAAGTGCGTATCTACCGATCAAGGCATACATATTTTTATCAAATTGTGAATATGTTTAAAAAACGTGAATCTTTAAATCAAAGTTTTAATATCTTTATCAAATCATATCTGTTTATCGAGGTTTGAATACGTTTATCAAAACATGAATCTGTCCATCAAAATGCGAATCTATTTGTCAAGGCATAAATGAAAACCATAAAGGGTGAATACGTTTACAAAAATTTAAATCTGTAAATCGAAGTGTTAATCTCTTTATCAAAACATAGATGTGTTCATCAATTTGTAGTTATGTTTATGAGAGCCTGAGTCTGCCCATAAATGTGTGTGATTCAGACATTCATAAAGTCTACTGTATCTTTCGATTTCATTTTTTAAATGATGTATTTTTGTTGTGATGTATTGTATGATGTTTGTTAGTATTAAAGTAATAATAAAGTTCTAAAGATAAGATACTTACCGCTGTAATAAATGTTAAATAAAAAGTCGGAGGCACAGTGGTCTAATCATGACAGTGTTGTATTCTCCCTCCTGCCTCTCGCACTCGCTCCAAACTTTAATAAATTCAAGGACACTATTAGTAATTTAGCAATAGGAACGACTACTTCAACCGTTGCAGTACAATGGTGAGTTCGTAACATTTACTCTGTTTAGAATATTATTGCTTTGTGTAGACACATTTATTAGTTCAATTTCTGTGAATAATTTAATACATTAACAAAATATACTACTTTTAGATCAATATAACTTTTAAATTTGTTGAAATTAAAGCTATTTTCTCATAAGGTGATAATAATAAAAGTTGTTTATCTATAATAACAATTACTTAACACCCTAAATCTGCTATAATTTAAAAAAAAATAAAACTCACTCTATTATTAACTGACTGTAAAATTGCTTGTATAACAGTACATATTTACTTTAATTGTGGCATACATTTAAGAAAACATGATTATACAATGAATTTATTGATAAATTAAACATCAATTATAATTTTGTTTATATATTGTCATCTATAACTAAGAATATGCTTGTGTAGTAATACACATTTAAATAGAATTACACTTAAAAAATTATTCCACTGAATCCCTTAATATACACTAATAATCACAACAGTTAACAAAGTCCAACGGCTTCTTTCTTTTTAAGTCACTAATAAATCACTAGTACTCCTGCATTAAGTAATTGTAAATGCATTTAATAATGATTTTTGGTTTACTTTTCTCTTTATTTGTTTCACCCAACTTTGGGGTACACTAAATCAATCACTTTTTAATGTTCTGTGCCTTCCTCGTAGCCCAGTATTGCTTCATTCGTTGTGATCTTGCTTTTCTTTCTTCGACAGAGATTTGGATCGTTCGCTTGGATTTGATTTTGCCTTGGAACTGTTGTTTCTTGTCCTTGGTTACTGTTTTGTCCATGAGCATAGTGTCAGTGATTTGTAGTTCTGTTATGTCTTTCTCTGTTTCTCTAAACCAAAGTGGTTTGGCTATTTTATTGTGAAAGTAGTCAAATATTTTTTTTGGTTAGTCTATTTTTGTCCATTCGGAGGATGTGCCCATAAAAATCAATTCTCCTTTTTCTTATTGTGTCTGATAGTGTTTCAGTTTTTTGGTAAAGAGTTTCATTACTGATGTGGAGTAATTGGTTGTTACCGAATTTGGGGCCTAAGATTTTTCGTAATATCTTTCTTTCTTTGATCTCCAGCCTTTCAAATCGGCCCTGGGTTCTAAGAGATAATGTTTCAGCTGCATATAAGGCTTTTGGTTTAATTACAGTATGATAATGCCTTATCTTTGTATTCCAGGAGAGGGACTTCTTGTTGCATGTGGTTTACTTTTCATTTTAAAATATTTTACAGAATTTCCATTGATAATTCATTCTTACTCTCAAATTTTAAAATCATTGAAAAACCGATTTTTTTCTTATAATGCTTTTTTGTTATTGTGTTTTCGTAACGTGATAAGAAAATAACTTGAAATCTTTTTAAATATACGTTATTTTTTCACCCTGTGTAACTAACTACAGTACTGTGTGCGATCCATAGAAAACGCTAACTCTAATTTAGAACCAAATCTGTAGTTATTTTGTCAACAATATTTGCAGAGCGATAAAATAACACAGATATAAAAATATACAAAGTAGATAATTAAATTATTTTAGGATTGTTGTATTATCATTGTGACCACTGTTGATAAGTTTTAACGGAACTCTGAAACCCACACTTAGTCTTTCTTCGGAAATATTTTTTTTTTTTATGCATTCTTAATAGTTGTTACAAAACAGTTTTAATATGTTTATCATTGCTACCTTTAAAAACAATTGTATTTTAAATATTGCAGCCGATTCGTTTTGTTTGCAATATAAGAATTTTAAAATATGTTTATTTTTTATGCATAGAAGTAACAGTAGTGTATATGTTCTTTAACAGATATTTTGGATATTTATTTTATTAACACTTGGAGTGTTGGAAAGTAATGGAGCCAAGATCTTAGCGTTTCTGCCCCTTGAGTCGCACAGTCACCAAAACACTTACAGGCCTATATTCAGAGCACTTGCAAAGCGTGGGCATGACGTCACTTATGTTACTTCTATTCCAGATCCCAACGCTCCCTACAAGCAAATAACGATAGACGATCCTTTTTTTGATGATTTATCGGGTAAGTTTATTAATGTTTGTTTTTAATGAATCTTTCGTCCTTAAATAAATGAGCTTAATAAAATGTAACTACAATGTTATATCCGTAAGTTTTCACCTAAAATCCGAAAGTTTTACATTGAAAAGTTTAAACAATAATGTAATTTTATATCACAAAATTATTAGTTGAAAACTACATATTACAAGTATAATAAATTCAAGTGAATAATGAAATATGATAGTTATTATTTTGTTCCTATTTTTGCTGTTTTAAAAAGTGATATTTTTAATAGGTTAATACAAAATTTTATTGAATTCCAGCTTAAGCTAATTTTTAAAGAAAAGTATTTTTTCAAAATCATTCACATTTGGCTTTACGCAAAAAAATTATACTAGCTTCCAAGGACGCTATAAGATTTTCAAATATTATAAGTAAGCTCAAAATTACAAAATATTTTCGATTTTAATTAAAAAGGAATGTATTACCTCAATAACATTTGAACAACCAATTAGAATTTATACCTTAAATTAGAATAATGAATCAATTGATTACAACGATAATATATAGTTAATATAAATTTAATCGAATGTGCTTTGTTTCAGACGAAATGGATTTTTACGCAATGCGTAAAAACACTTGGTTGGACGATTTGTTATTTGTAGTATCTGTAAGTGACACTCCAATCCGTACAACTTTATCTAGTCCACAAGTACAAGAACTTATACACTCTACAGATATACAATTTGATTTGGTGTTTGTCGAGTCCATGTTTTATCAAGAGGCTTACATAGCGTTCGCCCATAAATTCAAGGCCTCGACAATAGAACTGACCGGCTTATGTCCAACTTTCTGGCATTACCACATACTAAGAAATCCTTATTCGTTTTCTTACACTGTTAATTATCAAAGCCTATCGTCCGACAAGATGAACTTCTGGGAAAGGTTGCGTACCACAGTCGTAGGCGTAGTAAATTTGTTGGTGAAGTCGTATTACTTACTTCCAGCGCATGAAGCATTGGCAGAAGAATTCTTTAAGTACCCAGGATGGGAAGACCGACCGCCTCTGGTAGACTTGCTGACTAATGTGTCACTGGTTCTGCACAACACACATCTGGCTACACATTATCCTCACCCGTACAACCCAAACTGGATCGGGATTTCTGGAATACAATTACAGGAACCAGAAAAATTGCCTCAGGTAAAATACAAATCTCTTTTGTAATAATCTGAAAATCATAAAACGTGGATATAAAAACATTTAGGCAGTAATTAATTAAATAATAAAATACAATTAATTTTCTCTCACCTACTAAGTGGTAACGTCATACGACCTCTAGCCCAACAAATAATGCTACCAAAAAAGTGTTTTTTTAAATAAATAAATAAAAATAAAACATAACCAATATGTTAGTAATTAAGATATAATCAATTACAATAATCACTTTGGTTGTTTGTATTCTTTGTGGGTAAACACATAAATATTTAAATAACAATTAATTTACAGTAAATATTTAGTTATGTTTTATTACTAATTATAATAATAATACTAGTACTATACATGCACAACTTATACATAACATGAACCCTTTATTTTGTAGTACATAGAGATGTCACAGTATTGGAAATTATGCAGTAATTTAAAACATAAATATATAACACAAAGAATAGATTTTTATTTTTTTTAACTTTCAAAATTAACAGATGAAAGAAACGCTTTATAGACACAAATTGGATATTTTATTTTGCTAAAAAATAAAGTAATAATATGAAATATACACCTTCAATCTTTATTTTCCGCACAAACTATAACTATATAATATAATTAGTTGGAATAAAAAGAATTTTATCTTGACTTTATGACTGTTGTCTCAGGACCTTCAGACGTACTTGGACAAAGCCAAAGAAGGAGTCATTTACTTCAGCCTAGGAAGTATCCTGGAAGCTAGATTGATGCCAGAGGCTACAAAACAAGCTCTACTGACAGCGTTTGGTAAACTTCCTTACAAAGTGTTATGGAAATGGGAAGAAGATTCCTTACCAAATAAACCGAAAAATGTATTTATTTCAAAATGGTTTCCACAAAAGGACATTTTAGGTAAGCCGTTGCAATATGAAAGTAATGTAAACATTAAAACACTAAGCATTCTTATTGTAAGTAATAAAACTGTCTGAATACTGATTAGGCTTTGTAAATATTTAACTTAATAGAATTGCAATGTCACGTTTGTTAACAATGAAATAAATAACTTGATAAATTTAGGCTACAGAGAACAATTTTAAAAATCATTGTTTTCATATTACAAAAAAGATGACATTTTTTAAATATTTTTATTTCTTACAACTTTCTTTTCTTAAATGTTTATTATTAGCTTGTTGTTAATTAGTAGTGGCGACCATTTTTTAAACATTTTTTAAGAATTATTTCTCATTAATACTTATTACTTGATCTATTTTCCCTTTTCTCTCAAGGCGTTATTATTATAATTAATAATATAATAATTAATAATTATAATTAACTTTGTTATTATAATTAACTTTGTTATTATAATTAACATTAACTTTGTTATTATAATTAACATAGTTAATTATAACTTTATAATTAAATTTGGTCTCATTATTGTATTACTAGGAAAACATACTAAAACTAAAACGTTATATTTAAACGGGTATTCGACACAACTCGTATATTAGAACACGGTATAAGACTTTGATTTTCTATTATTTGCCAATTCCTGAAACGAAATTTTTAAAACTTCACCCATTTTTTATAAATTTATCAATACTTTCGTGTAAAAACTTCAACACAATTGTCTTTATAAAAACTAAATGAAGTAAAATTCCGGTACATACGTTAAAAATAATTTAACGCTTGTATTAGGTTTGGGTAAAAAAACATGTGTATCTACAAACGTAATTTGATACAAACACAATTTTCCCGTAAATCAAAGTATTTGTTTCAAACCTAGTTAAAACC
>CM040188.1:29487124-29499624 GCA_022606455.1 Callitettix versicolor
CTGTTTTAATTTTTGACTGTGGTTGTATTGGATTGTTTGATAAGTAGGAGTTGATAGGTGTTAGATGGGTAATGGTTTTGTTTGTTAGTGGTGTGATGATATGTTTTGGTTTACTTGTTGCGTTGATTTCCTGTCGATGGTACTATGGCGGAAGGTCAATTAGGGCACGTGACCGCATTCTTATGTATTGTGGTGGCCCTATGTCGCCGTTGAGCGCTTTTATGTGTGGATAATTGGAATTTCCGGCTTTTTCAAACAAATCCTTGGATAGGGATGTGATGAATTCTTCTATGGTTGTTGTTTTGAAGGATTGTAGGATTGTGGTGTTGGAAACGAAAAATGGAGATTTTGAAATAAGACGGAGTGACGACTTTGCAGACACAGCGGCCTGCTTTTATACTGTTGAGCGCCGCGCATGCGCAGAAACCAGTTCATAGTCAGTGGTGTGCCAGAGCTCTGAACGAGCGGTTCTTTCCAGTGTAGCTAAAGGTAGCCATCGCCAAATGACCTTATACGGTTTACTACCTGATCTCAGGTTGCATAGGCCAGTCATACGTTTTAGTTACCGGGTTAATTTTTAAACCGTTTCAAAGTAACAATTTTTAATTATTTTATAACAAATATAAAAAATTAATTGTGAACAATTGTTAAGAGAAGTATTGAAGAAATATGCTGGCTTTCTCTTTAAGAAATACAAAGTTAAATATTTTCAGTATTTTTATATTTTTAATAACCTGAAAACATATATTCGTAACGTATATCTAATTATAATCCCAGAAAATATAACAAGTAATAAATAGTATTTCCCGAGCAAAATTGCTAACAAAGTCATTAAATATGAAACATGCATTCTTACCATTCATGCATGAATAGAACAATTTGCGAATCCTCAAAGAGCGGTTTTAAAAAGAACCGGTTTATTGAAAAGAACGGCTTTGCCCATCACTACTGCTGGTTATTGATTGATATGTAATATTTGTTTGCAGCACATCCTAACGTAAAACTGTTCATCACGCACGGAGGCTTGGCCAGTATGACTGAGGCTATACACACCGGGCTTCCTGTTGTTTTAATACCTGTGTTCATGGACCAGTTTAAGAACGCCAGAAAGGTTGAATCTACCGGCATGGGCGTAGTTCTTCATTTCGACAACATAACGGTTGAATCTATTACATGGGCAGTGAAAACGGTCCTTTCAAAACCTGAGTGAGTTTCATACTACATAAACTGTTATATTTGTGTAGCCTATGGGACACCAAAACTATGGTTAAAACACCGGTGCTATGACTACTAATGTATTATAACGTTATAACCTTAATATATAAATGAAGACGTTGTGACTGACTGATTCATAATCAATGCAGAGCCAAAACTATTTTAGCTAGCGACTTGAAATTTTCAGGGTACATTTATGTTACCACATAGTAGTGCACTAAGAAAGGATTTTGCAAAAATATGATTTTAAGATCATTAAACTACTTACCCAGTCCAACTTTAATATCAACTTACAGCCGAGACTAATAAAACTAGAGACTTGAAATTTTCAGCTTACCTTCTTACAAGAATGTCAAGCTGCACGTAGAAAGGATTTTTCAAAAAAATGATTTTAACGCTATTAAATTACTTACCAAGTCTAACTAAAATAATCAACATACAGCCAATACTATTACAGCTAGTGACTTGATATTTTCAGGGTACCTTCTTACAACAGTATTAAGGTGCATTAAGAAAGAATTTTTCAAAAAATTCGTTTTAATGCCATTAAACTACTTATCCAATCCAATTTTATTAATCAACGTGCAGTCGAGACTATTATAGCTAGAGATTCGAAATTATCAGTGTTCCTTCCTACAACAATGTCGACATGCACTGAGAAAGGATTTTGAAAAAAATTGATTTTAACGCCATTAAACTACTTACCTAATCCAACTTAAATAATCATCGTATAGCCGAAACTATAATAGCTAAAGATTTGAAATTTATTTTCAGGGTTACTACCACATGTAGGGGTGCACTTAAAAACGATTTTTTAGTATTCAACTCCTAAAGAGGTAAAAATGATGTACAACAGTGTTTATTGAAAAAAATATGTTTTTCGTCTGACCTTCTTAAAACGTAACATAGTCACTATTAAATATAAGTAATGAAATACGAGGGTTGATCAAATATAAACGAGACTGATTTTTTAAAAAATTTATTGCTTACTTACAAATTATTCTTGATACAACTTATTTTTCTACATAGTCTCCCGCACGAGTAACACATTTTTCCCACCGGATTGGAAGTTTTTTAATTCCATCTTCGTAAAAAGTTCTCGGGCGTTCATTGAGCCATTGGAGCACGAAGGTCTCCATCGCAGAATCGTCTTCGAAACGCTGGCCTCCAAGCGCCTATTTGAGTGGCCCAAACAGGTGATAGTCGCAGGGTGATAAGTCTGGACTGTATGGGAGATGTTCCATTGGTTCCCAGCCATTTTAATCGAGTTTAAGCCTCGTAGCGTTCGCCGAATGTGGTCGGGCATTATCGTGAAGAAGAAGGACGTTTCTCGCCGGTTTAGATTTCCTTTTCCTACGAAAAGACTGTTTTGCGGCCTCTAAAACATCGCAATAATATTGTGCATTTATTGTGCGTCGTTGATGGAGGAAATCGACGTGAAAGGCGCCTTGATTGTCGAAAAATACAGTGGCCATTACCTTCCCGGCCGACGATCGTGATTTGGCCTTCAGAGGCGCCCTCTCTCCCCTCTTCCGCCACTCCATACTTGCCTGTTTCGACTCGGGAGTGTAATGGTGAACCCATGTTTCGTCACAGGTGACAATCCGGTTTAATAATGCCTCACCATCTCGTTCAAATTGGGTCAATAGTCGCTGGCAAATCTCCAAACGATTCCGTTTGTGAACGTCGGTCAAAATTCGTGGAACCCACCTTGCAGATACTTTGCTGAGTTCCAGGTTTGATGTAACGATTTTTTGAACGCTACCATAGCTCAACTGGAGTTCATCTGCAATAAATCGCAGCGATATACGACTGTCTTCGTCCAGGAGCTTCCGAACAGCATCAATGTTTTCGTCCGTGACGGAAGTGGTCGGGCGACGATCATGGCTGAGGTTTTCTACTGCTTCCCGTCCTTCGGCGAATTCCTTGTGCCAAGCAAAAACGCGAGCTCTTGACAGGGTCCTGTCCCCGTATTGAGCCGTCAATCTACGAAAGATTTCAGTCGGATTGACCCCCTCCTTGGCCAAAAACTTATTAATAATTCTCTGCTCCACGGAAACGTGCACTTCACTCTCACTCATTGTATAGTTTTATACTGAAGGGTCCGAACGGAAATGTTGCCCGTCTACGCCCGTCCCGAACCTCCCAGTCTACCTGAAACCCCATCCTTTAGAGTTCAATGTCCAACGGAAAAGTTTTTAGAAAGTCAGTCTCGTTTATATTTGATCAATCCTCGTATATTTATAACCTTTCCCAAACTTCATAACCTAAAGAGATTGAAAGGGGATAGAAAAAGTAAGAAAGGTGTTATCAATATTCAAATTGAAGAAATATTTGTTTTGGATCGTATATTCTAGAAATATGCAATTAAACACAAATAATGAAACATATATTTCAACATTTTTTCGAATTCATTCCCTAAAGGAATAAATATTTAAATAAGAGGTATGCTTATAGAAAAAAGAGTATTTTCATTGGAGAAAATAATTTTTATCGGCTTTCTCAAAAGTAAATATTTTAAGACACAAATTATGATACACGTAATTCAGCATTCCCCCCGAATTCATCCTCTAAAAGAACACAAAAATATAAATATGTATAAATGATTGTATAAGAGAAAAATATTTTTATCAGATTTTCTTAAATTCGAATGGAACACGTTTGCAGACAATAAAACAACATATTAAGGTTATAATATTTTTTCGTATTCACTGTAAAACAATCAAGAGTTTAGGTGATCACGCTTTTATTAATATATTATTTTATGTTTCTAAATTATGTCATTAATGAAACAGTTTAAGTTTCTTGGGCGATGCCGCGATGGGTAATTCTAGTATAATATAATATAATAATGTTGACTAGGTTACGGTTTTGACACAGTAATTCCCAGAATCTGAACTGCGCTTATGGTTGCCGTTTATCTTCATTTCGCTCTTTTCGGCTCAGCTCCGCTCCAGCGCCTAATAGTACTGCCGATAAAAAGGATAAAACTTCAGTGCATCAAAATATCTATCAGAGACGACACAAATTATATTAAATCTATCCTCCGACAAGAAGGAAGATTTGCTTAAAACTAACATAAAACCTGAGTTAACTTAAAAGCTTACAAAAATATCTTTCATTTGTATTACATTTTGTTTTGAACTCTTGCATAGTTTATTATAAGATGAATTATTAGGCGTTAACATAATATTCTTGGAGTCACTTTAACAATAATTGTACTGTAATTATTTAAATTTCATCGCACTTTCCAGGTACCTTGCAGCGGCTAAGAAAGAGTCAACGATTCTCCGAGACAACCCCTTGAATCCCTTGGATAACGCTGTGTTTTGGATTGAATACGTACTCAGACACAAGGGTGCACCACATTTGCGCACTGCTGCAATACACTTGCCTTGGTACAAGTATTACCTCATAGATGTCGCTGCTGTACTGATATCAGCAGTTATTCTTTTAATACTTACAGTTTATCTTATTTTAAAATTTATTTACAAGTTGTTGTGTGGTAGAAGTACCAAGAAAATAAAAAAGAAATAATTAAAATTACATGATTTTTTTAATTTAAGCAGTGTTATTAATGTTGTTCTTATGTTTAAGGTAATAAAATGTTGTTTTTACTTAAAAAGAGTGTTCTTGTATCGTCATTTCCGAGCATCAGTTTTCTTTTGCGGTTTACAAATTTTAGCAATTTCAAATACTGTTATTTAATAAAACAATTTAAAATACGGTATTTACTTAATCTGAAAGTGTTTTTTTCGACGTTTTACTGATAATTGGAACCAAAAACGTGGTAAGTTTATTCTATTTGGATTGAAAAAGAGACATTTGGCGAATAAATATGCTTCAAAATCATGAGTTTTTTTCTCATAATATTAGTTTTTGCACTGCGTTTCCAGTGGAAGCCAAACGTATTCACAGTTAATAGCTGTAATTTTCAGATAAATTTCTCATTAAAAAATTTAATTAGAAATTTTAAAATCCGGCTTTAGGTTATTGCGTGATCATCTTCTGCCTACCTACGTTCAACATATGTGATTTCTACATGCCGTATACTTGGCTGCGCGCGCGCGCACACACACACACACACACACACACACACACACACACACACACACACACACACACACACACACACACGCACGCACGCACGCGCGCATACACACACAAACACACACCCTTCAAACTTTTTTTTATCATGTATATGTGATACTCCAAAGGCGTTTAACATAATTTAAATATTTATTATTCACACCTACCGATATATAATAAACGTTTAAGACGTCACTGTTATACAATTCGTACTTGTCCCAAAACTAAATAATAAATAATTAAGTTAGACTGGGTAAGAAATATAATGGCGTTAAAAGTAATTTAAATATTTATTATGTACAACTACCAATAGGCCTATATAACAAACGTATAAAACCTCACTGTTGTACAGTTAAAACATGCTGCAAAACTAAGTAGTCTACTAAATATTTTAGACTTGGTAAGTAGTATAATGGCGTTTAAAATAATTTAAACATTTATCATACACACCTGCCAATGTATATTGAACATATAAAAAGTCACTGTTGTGCAGTCAACACAAGTCACAAAACTAAATACTAAATAATTAAGTTGGACTGGAAAAGAAGTACAGTAGAGTTTTTTTTTATGGAAATAGGTCTTTGTTTATCTTAGGTACCTAAATTTCATGGTCATACGAAATTTCATCTCAATCGGTCCAGTACTTAACGCGTGATTGAATAACAAACAAACAAACACACAAACTCTCAGGAATATAATATGATTAGGATGAATATAAATATATCTAATAAAATTATATATAATTTCATTTTAATTCTTAGTTTTGAAAACGTAATGTACTTGGAAGTACAAATTAAATAATTAAGTGAGCATTGTAATTAATAATATCACTTGTACGGTAATTATATTATACATAGTAATTAAACAGTGTTATGCGTTTTATAGGCCGCAAAATGTTTATAGATCAGGAGTAGGGGCGAAGCCGCCTGGTATAGAGCCTTTTTTTTGGATAATAATGTGATAGAATAATGAGCGGTAATTTATTTAAAAAAATGTTTACTATGAACTGAACTATTTGTGTATTAAATATCTTAAAATTACCTATCCAACTGGCATTGTATACCTATCCAACAGGAAGGTTGTTCGAAATCATTGTAAATAGGTTCTTCAATTGTTTAGCTAATCGTAACATAAAAGTCTTGTTGAGTCACAGAGGACTGGCCAGTTTGACAGAGGCGACCCATTACAGAGTTCCATTTGTGGTGATCCCCTTCTTCGTCGAACAGCAAAAAGATTGAATCGCCTGGAAGCGAAATAGTGTTAAATTTTAGCAATATACATATACAGTCTGTTCTGGTCGCTAAAAACTGAGATTACAGAACCAACTTAAATGAAACATTATAAAAGACGTCCAGCCACTTAGTAAACGGCCTGAGCAAAAATTTCTAGCGTATCTGGGAGAACTCCCCTCCAGCATTAACTGCGAGAAGTTGCACAGTCCAATTAGTGGCAATTGTTTTGTTTATTGTTGTCAATATTGGTTTTATTCTGTTATTCGTATGTTTTAATTACAATTTGTTTGAGCCTATATTATTTATTTTGTTTTTGCTTGTCGAGACTTTGCACTTTCTATGCAAAAAAGCAGGTAAATGAACATTTAGAGACTGACATACATATTTTATGAAGTAAAATGCAACAAAAATATTGAGAAATTTCCTTTTACCATTTTCGGGTCGGAGTTGAAATGTTTCTTTTACTGTATGACTGGACTGCGTCTAAAAGGGCATACCGAGTGACTGCTATCCCATTTGAATTATGAATTACTAATATCGGTCACTTTTTATATGTTACACCACTCCTCTCCTGTAAGGTGTCGGAAGCGGTGTTTGTTTTTAAGCAGTAAGTATAAAGTGTATCAAGTTTGGTTGAAATCTTATACGTACGTTCCAGATTTATTGTGAAAACACACACTTAATGTAATTGATGAGCGTGCTCATTTCAATGTCCCGGGTATATGTATGGGTGTGGGTCTTCATTAGCTTATTTTAGGAAGGAAACTAGTTAGTGAACATAATCACAAGCAAAAAAGTACTTTAACAAATTTTAAAAAACGTAATTTTTTCCGGTCGCCTTTTTCTCAATTTCGACATCACTAAATTTCAAAAATCTTAAATTTTAAAATCAAAAACTTTTTGTCAGGTTGAAATATTTCTTATCATAACATGAATACTTCATCAAAGCATAAATTTGTTCATCAAGGTGTGATTGATTTTATCAAGGACTGGATCTGTCTACTAAAGATTGAGTCTTTCGCCAAGACATAAATCTTTTTTTCAAGGTGTAAATAACTTTATCTAAACTTGAAAGTTCGTATCTGCCTGTCAAGGTATACATATTTTGATCAAATTGTGAATATGTTTAAAAAACGTGAATCTTTAAATCAAAGTTTTAATATCTTAACCAAATCATATCTGTTTATCGAGGTGTGAATACGTTTATCAAAACATGAGTCTGTCCATCAAAATGCGAATCTATTTGTCAAGGCATAAATGAAAACCAGAAAGTGTGAATATGTTTACAAAAATGTAAATCTGTAAATCGAAGTGTTAATCTCTTTATCAAAACATAGAGGTGTTCATCAATTTGTAGTTATGTTTATGAGAGCCTGAGTCTGCCATAAATGTGTGTGATTCAGACATTCATAAAGTCTACCGTATCTTTCGATTTCATTTTTTAAATGATGTATTTTTGTTTTGATGTATTGTATGATGTTTGTTAGTATTAAAGCAATAACAAAGTTCTAAAGATAAGATACTATACAGCTGTAATAAATGTTAAATACCAATTCGGAGGCTAGAAGCACAGTAGTCTAATCATGACAGTGTTGTATTCTCCCTCCTGCCTCTCGCACTCGCTCCAAATTTAATAAGTAACTTCAAGGACAATATTAGTAACCTAGCAATTGGGACGACTACACTTCAGCTGTTGCAGTACAATGGTGAGTTTGTGATATTTTTTCTTTTTAAAATATTATTTTTTTAAAACACATTTCTTAGTTCAATTTCTGTGAATACTTTAACACTTCAATAAAATATATTACTTTTACATCAATAGCCTATATGTTTAAGTTTGTTGAATTTGAAACTATTTTCAAATATGGTGGCAATAATAAAAAATTTATCTATAATAGCAATTACTTAGAAACTTTAAAACCACTATAATTAAAAAATAAATAAAACTCATTTTATTATTGTTTAAAATAACCATTGCTTGTATAGCAGTACATGTTTACTCTAATTCTAGCATAACCTTAAATAAAACAAGATTGTACAGTAAACATATTCACAATTTAAACTTTAGTTATACTTTTTGTTTATAAATTTGCAACTAGAATATACTTATGTACTAACTTATGTAGCCTACATAACAACTAAGAATATACTTATGTAGTAGTACTCATTTAAATAAAATCGTACTTAAAGAAGTCATTCTACTGAATCGCTCAATATACACTATCAGTCGTAACAGTTCACTAAGTCCAACTTCTTTCTTTTAAATCACTAATAATCTGCAGCACTTGTGCATTAAAGTTTTATAATGCACGATTCATTGCACACTTTGGATTCATTAGATACTTGTATTGCATAGTGATTTTTGTTTTAATTTTCATTTTTATAAGTGAAGAATTGTTATTGATAATTTACGCTCATTCTCAAAATGTTAAGTCATTGAAACACCGCTTTTTCGTAATATATTTTGTTAATGTGTTTTAGGAATGTAGTAATGAAATTATTTGATTCTTTCCAAATATACGTTATTTTTACACTCTTAAACAAATTTCAATGCTATGTCCTCCAAATAGAATTTAGAACCAAATCTGTGGTTATTTTTACACTATTAAACAAATTTCAATACTATGTCCTCCAAATACAATTTAGAACCAAATCTGTGGTTATTTTTACTACAGTAGTAGCAGAGTGTTAAAATAAAAATATATAAAGACATAGATGATTAAGTTAGTTTAGAACTTTTGTATTTGCATTGTGACCATTATTGATAAGTTTTAAAAAATGGTATTCTAAAATTCAATTTTGTATTTGCTTGGACATATTTTTTCTTAGTAGTTGTTACAAAGCTGTTTTAATATGCATAAACTGTATTGCAAAGTTTAAAAAAATGTTATTTGTATTTTAAATATTGCAGCCGAATTCGTTTTGTTTACAATGTAAGAATTTTAAAATTTGTTTATTTTTTATGCATATAAGTAACAGTAGTGTATATGTTCTTTAACAGATATTTTGGATATTTATTTTATTAACACTTGGAGTGTTGGAAAGTAATGGAGCCAAGATCTTAGCGTTTCTGCCCCTTGAGTCGCACAGTCACCAAAACACTTACAGGCCTATATTCAGGGCACTTGCAAAGCGTGGGCATGACGTCACTTATGTTACTTCTATTCCAGATTCCAACGCTCCCTATAAGCAAATAACGGTAGTCGATCCTTTTTTTGATGATTTATCGGGTAAGTCTTCATAAACTTTGTTTTATTAAAGAGTGTTTCGTTCTTAAAGAAATGACCTTAATAAAAAGGTAATAATTAAGTAATAGTAAAAAGTAATAGCCATAAGTTTTCACTTAAAACCCATAAGTTATATTGAAAAGTTTAAACAATAATGTAATTGTGATAGTTATTGTTTTCTTCCAATTTCTTGCTATTTAAAAGGGTAAAACTTTAATAAGTCAATAACAATTTTATTGGGTTCTATCTTTCGCTAATTTTTAAAGAAAGTATTTTTTTAAAAAAACATTCATATTTTTGGCTTTAAGCAAAAAAATATAATAGATTCCAATGACGCTATTAGACTTCAAAAATATAATAAATATGCACAAAATTAAAAAATATCTTGATTTTAGTTAAAAAGTAATGTATGAACTCAATATCACTTGAACGAACAATTAAAATTTAATCTTTCTTTATTAGATATCACACCTACAATATAAGCAAACAAGCAGACATTAGAATGTTTATTTCTTAACATGTATATTTCTTCATAATACCTCTTTTTTGGATACTCAATAATACTATACAATAACAATAATAAGATACTCAATAATAAGATATTCAATAATATTTCTCACACACACGCGCGCACACACACACACACACACACACACACACACACACACACACACACACACACACACACACACACACACACACACACACACACACACACACACACACACACACACACACACACACACACACACACACACACACACGTTCTTACGAAACTGCACTTTCACTAATATAAGAAGGCGAACTTTTACGTGTTTCTATTTCCATTAAATTTGACAACACATATATTTTAGTGTTGTTATTGTTGAATTGTGAAAAAATGATACTGCAAGTAATTTGTTTTATTTACGAAATCAGTTTTTTTGAAAACGGAAATTTATTTAGCAATTTGAGATGAAAAGAGAAAATAAATCATTTTCAATCTTCATTGAACTTACATTCATTAAAACATAATTTAATTAACTGAATACATTCTCTCTAATGTGGACTTTAAAAGGCGTTTAAGTACAAAATGAGTAAACAAAAAGTACAAGGACAAAAATTCATACACACATACACTCTATAACATTTTTTTATCATATAATTTGTGTTACTCCCGAGTCAACCTAGTCTTTCTGTAAGTTTGTGCAGTTCTAAACCCAATTCTAAAGAGTTTAGTTCTATATCTCATAAATCATAGACCTAACATCTGACAAAACCTCTGCAGGAGCTCCTGCTAGATCGTAGATCATACATTATCTACTCCAAGGCTTTACACTTCAAAAGTACATGTTCTACACTTTCAATAGCTGTTCGCACAATTTTCATTTCAAATTTCTTGCAATGTGTCACGTGTTTCTTGAAAGCACTGTGCATTCACGAAACGTAAAATATTCTCTGGCTGCCTGTACTTATTGAACATACATAGATCCGTATATATTACTATTCAGCATCAACATTTTTATTTAATATACACATAAACTACCAAATCGTAAAAATATGACCGCCAAGTCTACAGTTAAAAATTCCCAAATCAACTTTGAATTCCGCAAAAAGCTCACCTGCTTATGTAATATTGAAAATGATTAATTGCATAATCATCAATATTATGCAATTTATCATAATATCGCATTTATTATCTTTATCTTCGTATTTGAACACGGCGAATTTTTCTCAGTAAAAACCTACTGTATCTAATTTCACTTAAGGAAAATTTAATAAATAAATTTTTAAAATACTAAAAGAATCTCTTAGTTAAAGTTTTTGTGTCACTTTGTACAGTTGCATGTGCTAAAACAATGGTCTTCACAGAGTAAGTGGCCTCCTTAAATGTAATGGTTTTAGTTTCTGAGTGAATTGTATAATGCGAGGTTATAGTTTAACAATCAGATGATTTTATAATTACACTAATACCGTTGGCAATACGCTGCGCCTAGGGATACAGATTGCCACTACAGTGAGTGACAAGGTGTAGTATGGGAGGCACGTCGACGCCAAAGATGGATAGTGACTGCTTTGTGACGACGTTCAAAGGTGATTTCCAATATTTTTAACTGTAGCCATTTTTGTAGAAGTGTCACTGGTTCCAGATATTATCAAAAATGATCATGATAAATTACATTATAATAACTGAAGAAAATAAAATGTAAAATGTCTACTTAAAATATTGCAGTGCTTACGTTAAGTCATAACATCCCAAGAGCTGACGTTTTCAGTATTGTAGATAAATAAATTTAAAAAATACATCAATTTTTATAACGTATAGTAACAAGTTATCTTTCAAAGAACAGCTTTGTTCAATTAATTAAAATGGAAAATATTGACATCGGTAAATGTTAAGCAGTTTATTGCAATTTTAAATTTTTGAACAAACTTGTTTTTAGAATTTTATACAAAATTCAAATACAGCATCCATGACGAATAAAATGAGTAACCATTGATGAAAATTGACTCAATAATTTATTACGTAGGAGCGTAAATGTTTCAAATTTTAATCATTTTTAAGAATTTTCTGACAGATTTTTCAAACAATAATTTGTTTACGTTTGTATAAAATTGTAAGCATAAACAATATAATTAGTCATCGTTGATCAAAGTAGCTTACGTTGTGGGATTGTTTATGTTGAACAAGGAGAAGTTAACGGACAATTTTTAAAGCGCCATTTTGAAATTCTTTTTCTCCACTTTCAAAAATTAA